>ML776819.1:1195053-1277720 GCA_009831015.1 Picea engelmannii
CATTTGGAAGTTGTAGCTACCTTTGGAAGTCATTACTTCCCTTGAACAATAACTATTGATTATTTCTCATATATTGTGCATGGTGTATTGTAGTGTATTGGTGTAACTCTTATACTATTGTTCATTGCTCATTGGATATAGTTTAATGTTTTAAGTATAAGTTGAAAAAGGTTTTAAATTGTACTTGATACTGATTCACCCCCCTCTCAGTATCAACATATTTTCCACATTTTCTTCTTTGCAAATGAAATATCTCAACAAGTTTAGGATCAATGTAACTATGTATAACTCTTGAATCAATTAAAATAGATATAAGTTGATCATTTATCTTACCTCCCAATTCAATCATATGAGACTAAAATTCAACTTGCTTGTTTTCCAAGGATGCATATATCCTTTGCATGATTTTGCCCATGTATTCAACTGTAGTAGCCTTTTGTATATTGTGAACAATATTCACTCTTTCTCCTCTGTGAGGGAAATATCTATACATGTGATCTCCCTCACAACCCCAAAATTTAATAGGTTGTTGTATTGGTCTTTTTCCAAATGTTTATATCATTTTGGGTTCATTATGAGCTGACTATCCTCGAGAACTATTTTTGAAGAATGGTGGCTTGTATCCTTTCTTTACCTTCTCCATATTACCTTTCTTCTTGTCAACCCAAGCTCTCTGAAAGGTTGATCCTCCTCTATGCTGACCATAAAGGCATTTGGATCTCCTCATTTCTTCCTCCAATGTCTTTGTATCATCATATTGTATCTTATCACTGAATATTGAAGAAATCTCACTCAAGAACCTTTGAATCTTGACTTTTTCATTCTTGATAAAGTCAACATATCTTATCAACTCTAAGAATATTATTTCATACTCATCCATGGTCATGCTACCAAGCTTGAGTTCAAATAATTCCTTCATATTCCTATCATAATAACACTTGGACAAGTATTTCTTTTGAAAATAATTTTTGAGCCACCTCCAAGTTATATTCTTCTCATCAATGTGATTTACTTGCATGAGTTGGTCCCACCACATTGATGTTTTTCCCTTGAGATGGTAAATTGCAATTCTACATTATGCTTGTGAGGAATAATTATGCAATTAGAAATACTTCCTCATCCCCAACAACCAAGCCTCTACATCCTCATCTTTCCTGTGCCCACCATCAAATTTAGGAGGTTTTATCTTTCTCATCTCTCCTTGTAGTTCATCCACTCTAGACCTCCTCTTATGCTTTCTTACAGGAGATAAACTTGGACTAATTATGCTCTTGTAATTTAGTGTCTTGGTGAGTGATGATGATGTATATAGGATCTTCTAGATTCTTCCTTTTTGACATGGGATATATGAATTTTGACTTGCTTGAATATATATCCTTATCCACCTTCTTCTCTATCCTATCCAATCTATGCAATAGCTTGATGTTGAAGCTATTATGATCCTCCTGAGATTTCACAAGCCTTGTTGGGCCCTCCATTTTTGAAGAGGACCTGGTTTTGTAGAAAGGTCAAAGTTTTGCAAGAAATCACAACAACATAGTAGAAGACTAGAAGCGGCAGAGAACAACTCAGATAAGCAAAAATTTAACTACCAGTGTGGCAACAATGAATACAAATCATATGCCAGCTGGAGGAATAAGAGGAAAGATACAGAATATTCGAGCGTAGGAAAATATAAAGTGGGAAAGCAAGGGAAGTGGAATCAAGAAATCATTCTAGTGGAATCAAGAAGTGACTAAGGAAATGATACACATTGAGAAATATGTAATAGGAAAGGGTTTCCTAGTTGGTTAGTGGATGAGTTGTTTTGATATATTATCATACTATTGTATGATGTTAGACTATTGTTGCTAGAATCATTGTTTTTCTTTCTCTATCACCAAGATATGACCAATGTTATTGTTGAGTTTGGTTTAATATGCTATTGTAATGGGTTGTGGGAACAACTGTATATGGGAGTATGGAGTGCACTATACAAGCTATGATCATAAGCTTGTACTCATGATATTATGAACTCTGAGACATTGATAATATAAGAGATATTTTGGGCCCTAAAACTTTTGGTTATGATGTCTATGATTCTGTAATTTCTCCTTTGCACAATTACTCTTGTACATTGTATTTGATATTCAGTCTTTACTTCCAAGTGTCTCCTCATGTATGGACTTACCTTCATGCTACATTACAACATAGTTAGTTGATGCATATACTGGTTTAGACTTCTAATGCCATAATATTTTCACATTCAAGTATGAATCTGTAGTGTGTTTCATCATAACTGATTATGCATCCTCGCTGACTCACATTATCACGCACAAGTCTTGACTACACTTCGGGTGAGACCTCCTTGCCTTACATAACGTTGAATATGCCAATGCCACTAGACTACAATGATACCTTTGTTGGTAACCTCTGAGAACCCTGATATCCAATTTTGCACCAATAAATGGTTCCATTGTTGGGACCTCAAGATTTCAAGTGAATTTTTAGAGGATAATGCATCACATCTTTAAGTCTGACATTGAGAATTGGTGGGAAAGAAGGCGTGATGAATTTATTCTGCAAGAAGCTGAGTTACAACACATTAAAAGTGTGAGGGTTGTGAAGAGTGGTGTCTTTTACTCGGAACCGACAAGAGACCATTATGAGATATTTTCAATTTGATTCTCATGTTAGGAAAACAAGATCGCGGAGAAATAAAATAAAACAAATATGGAAATAAAACACAAAATATACACAATACAATAGAGGCACAGATATGCATGGTTCACCTAGTTTGGGATATGTCCACAAGAGAGATTTCCAAGTCCTTCCTTTATTATTATCTAGCAAATGAAGGGATACAACCTACAACAAAACTGTTGTAACTTCCTCTTCTTTCTCTCATAGTATCCTCTCTCAGAATACAATATTCACAATCATACAAAACCACAATACATTACCCTGATAAAAGAGGGTTGTATTCTAGGTGTTAGACTCTGTAAATTTTGTCTGGCTAATAGAAAAACGACAGAGGTAACTTCTTCAACCTAATTTAGAGCTATAAACTAGCCTTCTCAATTCAGAGAGGGCTCTCTCATGTCACTTGATATTTCTTTAGCAATCAGTGGCTAGATTTAGTTTTTTTTGGGGGGGGTTATAAATTTGTTGGCGAGGAAGGGGAGGGACACTTAGGGATATGGAGTTGAAATTTTGAAACTGAATGAAAAAGAATGACTGGCTAGTAGAACTCTCCAGAGGATAAAGGCTAAATCAAGTAATGAATATGAGTTGTAAATTGTATTTAAGCAAGGTGTAAGAGGAAGGAGAAAAAAAATAACTGCATCAGAGCATTAATGAAATGAGTTCTGAATTAGCTAGGAAGAAAATTACACAGTTTAAATTGCTTAAGCCGAGAGCATCACAAGATGAATTCTGGGCCTTTGAATCTCCAATTTAAATAGAATAAAATGAAAATGGAATTAAAGAACACGGGAAATACATACAATGAAAGGAGACAAAACTCATATCACCACCATTAGAATCTTTTCATAGAGACTTCAAAAGCTTTTTCATATGTATTCAATTCAGCTCCAGAAAATTACAATTGAGTTCAAAAACAACTAAAGGGTGCCCTTTTACTTCTTCCAACATTAATACATTCTGATGCAGGAGCATCTCTCCACGTCAGCTAGCCAACCAGCCATCCATATCAACGCGTGCATTCAAGGTTGAAGAGAGGCACAACCTTCATCTTCAATTTTGAATTTGAATGTAATTAATGTTGTAGGTTGTTGAGCCATGGAGCTATGCCTTTGTGTAGGAATTAGAGTAGGTAGGCCTTTAATGTTTGTAAGGCTGAGATCTAGATCTGATTTGTGGACTAGACAGCCCATTCAATGCTATTGAATAGGGTAGGTAGGTTGGAGGGAAGCGCTCTAAGAGCCTCCTCATGTAAAATATCTTTTGGGATGGTAATTGTATATCAGGGTAGAGGGTCTGCGAGTAGAGAGCAGAAGAGAAAGATATGAGACCTTGCTATAGGCCATGCTCAGGAACACCTTGTACAAACAGGCATTTGTCATTTTAATATGAACAATGGTTTTTCCTGCATATTTTTGTGTTAAATGAATGTTTGTGAGTGTTCTTTATATGTTGTGAATGCATGTTATGTTTATGAATTTGCAGGAGTTGTTTTGGCTTCAATCTTGAGATGTCTTTAAGGCTTCACACCAGGAGGGTGTGATAGAACGTTGTGGGTTCTGATAGCCGTGCAGAGAGGGTGCATTTATAAACTCTGCAGAGTTAGGCAGAGGCATTCCAGGTGGGCACAGAAGTTGAAATCATCAATTCAGGGAAGACCTATGAGGTTGTTGAACACCTCAGAAGGAAAGGCTATGGAGAAGAACACAGTTGCAGACAGAATCTCTGAGGATTTTTGTGAAGCTCTGCCAAGTGGGCATTGAGCCAGTGCAAGGAGTGCATAGAAGAACTCTGTTGTGAGTTCAAAAGAAGACAGAAGCTCTGGGGAGTTTTATAAAGCTCTATCAGTTGGGAATTGAGTAGGTGCAAAGAGTGCACAAAAGAACTCTGTTGTGAGTTTTGTATAACTCTGTCAAGAGGGCATTGAGACAGTGTGCAGATAGGCACAAGAAGAGAACTTTGTTGAGTTATGTATTTCGGAGGAAGAATCCATTGAGGGATCTTCACAGGGTTGCTGAACACCTTGAAGGATTCAGCAAGAGGTTGCTTGAGTGAAGGATAGCCAGGAGGGCATTACATTCTCCATCTACGGGAGAAGGAAGGTGGATTTATCTCCCAAGAGGCCTGAGTATCATAGAAAAGCTCAGGATGGATAGCACTTTCGTGTGCAAGACTCTGTTGGAGCGCGGAAGTCACAAATCTTCAAGGATTTGAAGAAAAGCTCAGGAGGGACAGCGTTTTTACACACGTAGTCGAGAACTCACAGTCGTGGAGTTCGCATAAACAAAACAAAGGCTGAGGCCCTTTGTCTTTTGGAAATTCTTCCAAGTCTGGGAAGAACGCACAGAAGCTCGGGAGGAGCGACAGTTGTTGTTGGATGATCCGAAGAGATCTGGACCGTTGAGAGTTTTCACGTCCAAGGATTTTGAGGAGCGCACAGGAGAAACGATCTGAACTATCGGATATTTCTTATAATACCCATCAACCGTCGGATCTGACCGGAGTTGCAAGGGAGTTAAGACTTCGTGAACAGGGGAGTGAAGTCCCGACAGGAATTTTTCATCGGGATTTCAGAAATCGGGATATTGGAAGTCCTAAGGACAGGAGATCGGGCCACTTCATAGTGAAAACCCCAAATTTGATCTGAGTCATCCATTCATTAGGACACATGGCGGAGATCAAGAACCCGTCAGTATTTCGGCTATCAGGGTTTTGCGTTGACAGAGAAATTGTGATATCGGTGAATCACAAGTCGCGAAATCCTGAAGTGAATCAGGACCGTCTGTCTGTTGAGACACATGGCGGTGATCAAGAGTCTGTTGGCATTTCGGGGGTCAAGAGGATAGGATGCTGGAGCATTTCAGCATTTGATTTCGTGGAATCACAAAATGATTGAGGATCGTCCATCATAGGAGGATGCGTGGCGGAAATCCAAGAATTCAGGAAAAATCTCGATAAGAGAGCAATTTCGGCATTTCAGGATTCGGCATTTTGCGACTCCTGAGGACAGGAAGTACGCGCATTTCGGAAACACGAAGTCCGAAACCCCGACAAGGTGGAAAGCTCCATTGTGGGGCCAGTTGACGTCACTTTGTCATATTGGAGGTTGGGAATCGAAACTTCGAGAGTTCCAAAAACCCAAAACCCAAAATCGCGAAACGACGAGGACCGTCCATCTCGAGGGGATGCATGGAAAAAATCTAGGTTTTCAGAGAAAATCCCAAAAGGCAAGGCCATTTTTGCACTTTGGGAGTCGAGAGACCAAGAGTTCGGATGCTTGAGTCACGAAACCCCGAAAGGGACTTCGGTCATATAAGGGGAGGTCATGTGGACCAAAGGTATAGCCCAGGGGGGCTAACTGAAGCTAAATCCGTTTCGACGAATCGGGATATCAGAGATTGGGAAATCAAGAAGACAGAGGTTCTCGACAACGGGAATCAGAAAACCCTGATACCCAAAATTTCTGATAGGGAGAGATCAGGCATGTGCAGAAGCCGTGAAGGAAAAGGAAGGACCTGTGGATCGGATTTTAACAGAGATTCCATTGGGAATCGAAAGAGCTAATTCAGCTCAGGAAAGGGAAATTAGAAGGATCCTTAAGATTGGGAGGTCAGGCATGGGACTTGTTGAGGTAGGTGCCTGGGTTCAATGACAGCGTCATCACATTCATAACTCTTAACATTTATACAAACAACGAGTCCTTTCGTTTCCAAACCAGTTACAAATAAAGAAATGTTTCGTTTGAAAACTGTTTACATGAAAAAGTAGGCTTTAAAATGCCATCTGTAAATATCAAACCATATAGATGTGTAAAATATGAGAACAATTTTTGTATATAAGATCATTATGAAGAAAAACCACTCTCATTTTCTCTAAATTCATCTCCAACTGGTCGAAACACATGCAGCAAAAACATGTCTCGAATAGGAAATCATGAGAACTGAAAAATAGGGTTCGAATATTTCTTTGAATCTCTCAATATGTGACACCTTTGTAAAATATGAGTGAGGTTTTTGTACATAAACTTTTCTTGAGTAAAATCCTCTCTCGGTTTTGTGAAATTTTTCCCCATATGTCCAAGATCTGCATTTGAAAAATATGTCTCTAACAAAAGAAATCTTGAATCCGGAAATATAAGGTTTCAATATGTCCTCGATTTTGTTAGTATGTAATAGCTATGAGAAATATGGGAGAGGTTATTTTTCTTTGGCTTGGGTTCAGTATAAACCTCTTTTGGTTTCTCAAAATGTGCTCTGATTTTCCTGGAATACACCTTGGAAGACAACTGGTCAAAATTACTTGAAATCATGGAAACTGAGACTTAAAAACTGATATGCGTGAAACTGATCAAATTCGTCTACAAATGGTTTAACCCCCATCTTAATTTCTCTAGCCATTTTGCAGGAATATCTATATCACTTTTCTTTCATAAATTTTGGGGACAAGACAAAGCGGTTTGGGGTAGACTACTTTTCGCCTCGATATGCATCCAGTGGTGCCATGTGGTCCCTAGCTCAAACCACAGTATTTTCATCGGCCTACTTTCAAATAATTAACCTTTGTGATAGTTCTTCACCCGATATGGTTTCTGACCATTGATTTGGGATTTATTATATCTGTGGCCCACCTGGTCCCATCAACTCCATGTCTCTACTAGATGTGGCCTCGTCCTCCAGTTTATCGTGTCTCTACGCCGGTTTAGCCCCTTGCTAAGTCCGGAGACTTGGATTCCATCAAAATTGTTATAGTGATAACATGGGCTCCAACTAGGGATGCTATCCTCCCTGTGAGGTAGAAAATAACATCAGACCGAGTGCCTATCCATTGAGTTGTTCCAAAAACATGTGCCTACCCTACTCTGACTTGTCACCATTATCCATCGGTAAAATGTCATTGTTAATTAATCCTCAGATACTTGGTAGAGTCCCTGCAAGCAATCACCCAAATGTTTGTCATGGCTATGCACTCATATTGTGTTAACCTTTGAATATATTATGTGTTAACTCCAGGTGTTCTTTGTTCTCGCAGCGAATTTCCTCAACGATTTAAAACAGTTCCCATAAAACATCAATGAAAGAAAGTATATTAATTAACCCATCATAAAATAGAGCGTGCATAATGAAAACTTGGATTTAATAACAGAGAAATCTGTCTTTGAACCAGAACTTCAAAAGGAACCTTAGGTACAAGCAATGCATTTCTCGAGCCAACTGCCTTTCCAATAATTTCTGCAATGGGTCCCCCACAAAAATGACAATGGTGTTTCCCACAAACAAGGAGCCTGCTTTTTAATACGAAATGAGAGTATTTCAGAGGAAACTTGTTAATTCATGGACATGGAAATGGTCGTTTGATCGCAATTGGTGTTTTTATGGCTGCCAATTAGGTACATGGAAATGACTCTTAGTTTCATGGGATCAACGATAGGCCTGTATTGAGAAGAAAATAGACATCCCATCAATTTCATCCATTATTTTAGTCCAAATCCAGATAATTTTCGGGAATAACATTCCAATGAGTTTTACAGAAGCACTCCAATGGCACCCTTTTGGAGGAAACTTGTAAATAAATAAAATAAAAACGAAGCTTCCTTTCTGGCTGGTGCCTGTGTATTGCGCGCTGGGAAAATTTTGTTTCCTCCTTCGTGGCTTAGTGATAATTTTCAATGTTGACTTGTATGCGATATCAGTGAGTTTTGTGGGCGGTTTCAATCACACCATTCGCGTCTCCAATATAAACCATGAGCTTCCACATACCCCGGTCACTTTCCCACTATTTTCATATTTGGTCGCTTTAGAAAAATTAAACATCAGTTACTTTCTCTCCCAGATATGAATATGCATTGTTGATTACATTAAGAATTGTGATATGAAGAGGAGCTATGCATCATTCATCTCTTATCCTATAATGTGTTGTGTGTTCATCAACGCTATGAAGAGGAGCTTGCGCTTTGCTATGCAGAGTCGAAAGAATTTGTGCCGTGTTGCAGACGATAACACACTGCCTCCACCTAAAATCGATCATCCTCTGCAATCTTCAATTAAATCGAGAAGATGTCAAATCTGCCCGCATCAATATTTCGGCTATATTTTCAAAGTCGATTCTTCTTGCCTGCTTTTCCGAGCACTGTCATGATTTCAGCCAACTTGATGACGCTGAGGAGAATCATGATGACAATAATAATTTCGGATCAGTTTGGTTTGCAACATCAGAGCTTTGACATCTGCGTGCGTCCTCCAGCGCACACCCATGATTCTCAGTCGAACACCAAACTTTGTGTTAGAGATAATGCTTCATTAATGCATTATGTTGAGTTGGAGATTGGTCTGAAGATTTGTAGTAGGATGTTGAGATATTCTCTCAACCTATCCCTCCAAGAGTGGAGTTAGTTGGATCTGAATCCATCTTTATATATGTGTATTGTGTTGTGTCTATCAAGCAATAATACAATTTGTGTTTGTGTGTAATCTGTTGCTCTCTTGAATTCTGTCATGGTATCAGAGCGGGTAGCTCTGGCTTAACTCCCTTACGGGAGGGCCACGAACACGTTAGGATAGCTTATCCCTATAGATATGTAGGATTAGCTGAGTGTGAAAGTAGATAGATTGTTTTGGACTGAGTTTTTATGTCTACAGAGTGTTGTAGAATACAATCGCTGCATAGTTATTGCGTTGGTAAAGGAGTCTGCATTATTTGATTGCCGCTGAGAGCAAAATAGAGCAGCGAGTTGCTCTAAGAATTCTCCAGTGCTAAGGAGCAATTTTTCCATTTGCATGAAGTCATAAGATTTAAGGAGCCGCCAGAAATCATTGTTAGCATTGATCTTTTAGAGAGAGTTGCGTGGAGGACTCGTCAAATGTAAAGATAGAGCCCACACCTGATCAGAGAACTGAGCCACTGTTTTTCTTGACGTTGTTAAAGTGGGTCGCCACTGTTGAACATAACACAACCTGTGTAGAAGTGAAGCCGTTGTTTTGGAGAAGAGGCCACAGTTCCAACATATATCCACAGTTCCAGCTCTGCCTCACCAAATTTTGTGTGCACATGGAAGCGGAAACCCTCAATGGATAGAGAGCCCGGCAGGGTGAGAACTAGAGCATGATAACCATCCCTCTTGATTGGAGCACAGTCAAAATGTTCGCCTTCCCTATTCACATCCGTGAAGGAGCCGAGAGGTCCCTGTTCATATCTGCGAGGAACGTCAAGACTGAGAAGGAAAGGCCCGAGACTATTCGAACAAGTATGGCGTGGCTGAAGGTTTACCTCATGATGATTATTATTAATTGGAAGCCGTAGTAGATGGCATGTTTTTATACTGATATATATATATTTAGTTATGTGTGGTGTGTTTAAAGTTTTTTATATATTTATGTGTTTATGTAAAAGAAAGTAGGAACTCTTGTATCTTGATATAAGCTGGCATCCCCGGTTTCAAGAAAAATTGTTCTTATGATTGGAAGTCACCTTGTATAATTGAATGTTGAGGACATTCTGTATCCAAACTTCTCTTCTAGACACAAAAGGATAGCCGAAAGCAAAAATCCGACAGATGGAGGCATGTTCATAGAATGCATCAATAATTGACATCTTTTATCATGGAAGCCCCGATGAGCCGAGTTGTCAAATTGTCCATTGTACAAGTTCATGAATGATGGTCTGAAGCATTTATGCTTTAAATGAGTTGAATGGTAAGCTCAAAGAAGAGGAAGAGAAAGAGCGCAGTCCGGAGGCATCAGAGTGGGTGTAGGAGCTGATGAAGGCCAGACAGATGAAAGTTAAAGTGTTGCAATTTTTTGTAATATTGTTTAAGTATTATAAGTTTTTTAATGTAAGCATTAAAGGGGGGAGTTAGAGATAATGCTTCATTAATGCATTATGTTGAGTTGGAGATTGGTTTGAAGATTTGTAGGAGGATGTTGAGATATTCTCTCAACCTATCCCTCCAAGAGTGGAGTTAGTTGGATCTGAATCCAGCTTTATATATGTGTATTGTGTTGTGTCTATCAAGCAATAATACAATCTATGTTTGTGTGTAATCTGCTACTCTCTTGAATTCTGTCACTTTGATGATGATATGGCTTCCTTATACCATTTGGGTGATCAATGCGACACTTGGTACGCATTATTGATCTAAACTTGGGCTTTGAAAAACATATTATATATAACCTGGCTCACCATCTCTTATTGTATCATTCAACGTAGCTCGCTTCTCACGGGCCTGATGTTTTTCTACATTAATTTTGCAATAAAACAAAAACCTGTAATGAAATAAAGTAGCCACTTCTTCCATGTCTAATACTTGGCATTAAATCTGCATCGATTTTACACTTTGGCATTCCGTTTGTCTTCAAAACAACACCTCTTAATGCTTGTTAGCTGGCAAATGTTTCTTACTTTTGTCTTTCCTCAACAACTGGGAACACATAGGTTTGTAATGGGCAGCTGACATAATCTCTAACGACCTCTTTGGGTAGTCGAAACTTAATCTCAAGATCTGGCAAAAAAAATAAAATTCCATCGGCATTGGAAGATTCGGCTTTGGATGAACACTCGAACTGTCTTAACGCTATTTTTATTGTTCTATGGGTGTTTATCCCACATTGATGAACATAAATGAGAATATTTCATTGATATGCACCGATGGTTGTAAGTGTTGTTCACGCAGAGTGCACCCTTAATGCCTCTCATAGGCTCTTCCTCAATTTGATTTAATGTGTGGAGCTTAGTCACTTCATCTCGATAGTTGTAGGACTTGGATAAGTGGAGATTTGGCCTGTGGGCCTAATAATTTTGGTAAAATGAACTATGGCTCTGTAATAATAAAATGAACTATGGCTCTGTAATAAACCCGAGGGTAGAGAAAATGACTATAAGAGTGGCTCTATAATAAACCCGAGGGTAGAGAAAATGACGTGGAGTTATTCTAAAGTATAACTTGGCTTTATTGATGCAGAGAGATAAGAAGAGAAAGCCAAGAATTCTATTATCTACGTATTAACATGTTTTGAAATTGATTGATGCAGCTCGGCATTTAGGTGAGCAATCTTTGATTGGAAATTTGTTCCCAGGCACAACGAGAATGATACGGTTCTTATCGATGGAGTCGTTTGGCATTGATTGATGCAGCTCATCATTTAGGCGAGCAATCTTTGATTGGAAATTTGTTCCGAGGCACGACAAGAATGATACGGTTTTTATCGATGGAGTCATTTGGCACCTCGATGTCGACTCATCACATCCTGGGGGGAGTCGTTTGGCACCTCGATGTCGACTCATCACATCCTGGGGTTGAAGAAGGTCCCAAGGGTTCGGTTGAGCCACAGTCAACTTAATAAAACCAAACTTTTGATTTTTCCAATAATGAAGAATTTTTTCGCCCAACTTCAACCAAAGATTTAATGCGGACAATCCAAGAACCCAATGATTCGTTGTTCAGAGATTTTTTTTTCTTATTCTACAATTTTAAATTTTGCATGTGTCAATATCTATGTCAATATCTATCTCCAATTGCGAACGACGTCCTCCCTGCGCGGCGATAAAAACATATACCAAGTGCTCGATCCATTCAGTTGATCCCATCTCAAATAATGCACCTATACCAATCCTTCATCCAAAACTAATTTCACTGAAAGTTGAAATTGAAAACCAATAGCTATCGAAAACTGAAAACATGCATGTTGAAGTCCAAAACTGAAACTAACAAAAATTCTTGGTCTTCAAGCTTATTTGTATACAAATGATCCTACCCTACTTGTTGAAACCAACGTTGAATCAAGTGATCTGAAAATTCCAATGAAGCCAGTCAAGTAAATGGCTTCTTGACTTCAACTTGCTTTCAGCTCCTCCAGATTGAAAAAAGAATACAACAAATGATAACTCAAACTGCAAACCCCATTTTATCCCTGCATTCTTGAACAACAAGTACTCTGTCTTTTTTGATGATTCCAACTTACTAGCAAAAGGGTCTTCGAAAACATGTAAAACTATCATCTTTTGAAAGTCAACCCAAAGACAAGGATCTCTTTCATCTAATTTACCCTTCTCAAATGGACATGCACCAAGATGATCATTTTTCACATTATCCACAACAGAGACAGGCTTTATGTGCTCTTGTAAATATTTAGATGAAACAACAATCTCATGTGTTCGAGAAAAATCCAAAAATTCTCCTTCATGTTCTTGAATAAGAATGTCATCCTGGATTTTTAAAATTTTTTAATATGTCAAATCAAGAGAGGTGAAATCATGAATGGATTCTGCAACATCCAAAAGACCTAAAACAACCTGTTCTTCTTCGGTATTTCCTTGTAACTTTGAGTAGCTATCTTTATTAATGGTTTTACTGCCTAGACTTTCTGCACATACAATTTCAATAGTCTGATTTTCACCAATTTCTTCATGATACAAGTCTTCAGAAAATGAATGAGATGTAAAACAATTTGAATGATTCTTCCCATACTTTTGACTGTAATAAGGCTGACAAGGCTATGAATTTTCATTAATTTCATGGGATGACCTGATTGTCAACATTATGATGCATATTTGTTTCATTTTCAAGCAAAGAAGAAGTTAATGTTTTCTCGAAATGATCCTGTGTACCAATACAACTAGTCTCTACTAGCTCTTCCTGATAAGAAGCTAGTTCATAAAGGGATTATTCTATTTCGTCATACCTTAAGTCTTCTTCATTAATATCAATCTCCATGCATTGAATACGATTGTCAAAGTTTCCACAGAAGTTTTCAACCAGAGCTAAAGATGGGTAACTTTCTTTATAATTCACACACAACACTGAACAAAAATATTCAAGGGAAAATAAACTAGCAGATGGAAATCCTTCATACCAGGATCATGCTTCTTCTTCTAAGGTTTCCATAAACATATTCATCAAGCAATCTTCAAGAAATTTAACCCCTAGCCTATGTATGTGCATGTGGAATTTTATCAAAAGAAAGGTAGCATCATCTCCTTCTTGATCTTTGAACTTTGGCAGATATGTTTTCCAATCTACACAAGGCATGCAATGCGAAAAACCAGGAATGTGAGAGAGATTCATGGGAGCATACCTTGCAGATATTGAACTCATCTTTGGATAGTGGAGTTGGCAATGATGTTTTGGAAGCTGGATTCTACATTGAGAGTGGAGTCGTCAGTGAAAATTTAAATTTATGGATTCTTATACCAGTGGAATCACCTTCAAGCTGATTTTTTGATGTGTGGAGTCAACAAAGAAAGAATACAACCAATATATTCCTAAGTGTCTGCTTCTCTCAAAACTTAGAAATCAACCATGTCGTTCTTTCCCAGGGAAAATTTTTCAATTTCATCCCCGGCGACGGCACCAGAATGTTAACACTCTGTAAAAAAAAATTGGCTGATAGACAAATGACAGAGGTAAATGTTTCAACCTACTTTAGAGTCGGGCACTAGCCTACTCAAATCGGAGATATCTCTCACGTGTCACTTTATATTTCTTTGTCAATCAGTGGCTAGATTTAGTTTATTTTGGGGGTTTTTATAAATTTGTTGGCAAGGAAGGGGAGGGACACTTAGGGCTATGGAGTCAAAATTTTGAAAATGAATGAAAAACAATGACTGGATGATAGAAATATCCAGAGGATAAAGGCTAAATGAGACAATTAATATGAGTTTTAAATTGTATTTAAGAAATGTGTAAGAGGAAGGAGAAAACAAATAACTGCATCAGAGCATTAATGAAATGAATTCTGAATTAGCTAGACAATTTAAATTTCTTAAGCCGAGAGCATCACAAGATGAATTCTAGGACTTTGACTCTCCAATTTAAACACAATAAAATTCAAATGGAATTAAAGAACACAAGAAATGCATACAATGAGAGGAGACAAAACTCATATCACCACCATTAGAATCTTTTTATAGAGACTTCAAAAGATTCTACATATGTAATCAATTCAGCTCCAGAAAATTACAATTGAGTTCAGAAACAACTAAAGGATTCCCTTTCACTTCTTCCAACATTAATACATTCAGAACTCTTAATATTTATACAAACAATGAGTCCTTTCATTTCCAAACCAGTTACAAATAAAGAAACGTTTTGTTTGGAAACCGTTTACACAAAAAAGTAGGCTTCAAAATGCCACCTGTAAATATCAAACCGTAATAGATGTGTAAAATATGAGAATGGTTTTTGTATATAATATCATTATTAATAAAAATGTCTCTCTTTTTCTCTAAATTCATATCCAAATGATCATAACACGTACTGAAAAAACATGTCTCAAACAAGAAATCATAAAAACTAAAAAATAGGGTTTGAATATTTCTTCGAATCTCTCAATATGTGACACCTGTATAAAATATAGGGGAGGTTTTTGTACATAAACTTGTCTTTATTACAAACCTTTCTTGGTTTTGTGAAAATTTTCTCCATATGTCTGGGATATGAATTTGAAAAAGATGTCTCTAACAAAAGCAATCCCGAATATGGAAATATAATGTTTCAATATGTCCTCGATTCTCTCAGTATGTAATAGCTATGAGAAATATGGGAGAGGTTATTGTTATTTGGCTCGTTCTAAGTATAAACCTCTTTCAGTTTCTCAAAATGTGCTCTGGTTTGCCAAGAATTCACCTTGGAAGACGATTGGTCAAAATTACTTGAAATCATGGAAACCAAGACTTGAAAACTGATATGCGTGAAACCGATCGAATTCGTTTGCAAATGGTTTAACCCCCAGCTTAATTTCACTAACCATTTCGCAGAAATATTTGTAGCGCTTGTATTTTGGAAATTTTGGGGATGAGGCAAAGCGGTTTGGGGTAGACTTCTTTTCACCCTGATATGCATCCAGTGGCGCAACGTGGTCCCGAGCCGAAACCACGGTATTTTCATCAACCCGCTTTCAAATAATTAACCTCCATGCTAGTTCTCTACCCGATATGGTTTATGACCGTCGATTTGGGATGTCTGAGATCTGTGGCCCACCGGGTCTCATCAACTCTGCGCCTCTTCTAGATGTGGCCCCATCCTCCATTTTATCATGTCTTTGCACTGGTTTAGCCCCTCGCTAAGTCCTGAGACTTAGATTCCATAAAAAAAAATTATAGTGATAACACTAGGGAAAAAAACCCTAACATAACTTCTACTGTCAGATCTGTGAACTTATAATGAATGGTCCATATTTACTATGAAATTACAATATACATTTACAAGGAAAATTTTCCTTTGGGGGCTTCACCCCCAAAACCCCCATCGAGGAACGCTATCCCTCGAACCCTTGCCTGGGGCTTGCTTGTATTTTGGAAATTTTGGGGATGAAGCAAAGCAGTTTGGGGTAGACTGCTTTTCACCTCAATATGCATCAGGTGGCGCAACGTGGTCCCGAGCCGAAACCACGATATTTTCATCAACCCGCTTTCAAATAATTAATCTCCATGCTAGTTCTTTGCCCGATATGGTTTATGACCATCGATATGGGATGTCTGAGATCTGTGGCCCACCGGGTCTCGTCAACTCTGCACCTCTGCTAGATGTGGCCCCATCCTCCAGTTTATCATGTCTCTGCACTGGTTTAGCCCCTCACTAAGTCCTGAGACTTAGATTCCATAAAAAAAAAATATAGTGATAACACTAGGGAAAAAAACCCTAACATAAATTCTACTGTCAGATCTGTGAACTTATAATGAATGGTCCATATTTACTATGAAATCACAATATACATTTACAAGGAAAATTTTCCTTCGGGGGCTTCACCCCCAAAACCCCCATCAGGGAACGCTATCCCTCGAACACTTGCATGGGGCTTGCTTGCCCCTAGACCCCCCAACTGAGGCGATGGACCCCCCAGACCTCGCAAGGGGGGTAATCCCCCATTGGAATCCCCTGCGTGGAGGAGTGTACATTATTTTGTGGTGTAAAGTATTCATGGGGTATAAAGACGGTTAAAAACAAAGACCTTTGAATTAGAAAGATAATCAGGATCCACAACCAACAATCTCCCACTTGGAGACTGATCTCAACAACTCCATTGTTGTTGTATATGCTGGACTATGATCCTTCTTAGAACTGGAAAATTTCTCATCTTCATTTTCATGCTTGAAGACCAACTGAAACTGAGAAGGAACTTAGTTTCTCCCTGGTTACTCCCTTAGTTAACATGTCTGTAGGATTTTGGCTAGTGTGTATCTTTTCCAAATTCAAATGTCCATCTTCCAAGATAGATCATATGAAATGGTACCTGAGTTGTATATTCTTAGTCTTTGAATGGAAGGTTGAGTTCTTTGCAAGATGAAGGGAACTCTCATTGTCACAATACAACCTTCTATTCTCCTGCTTCTTTCCCAATTCCTCCATAAACTTCTACAACCAAATCAATTCTTTATAGCCTTTTTAGAAACAACATACTCTGCTTCTGTTGTTGAAAGTGAAACAACCTTTTGTAGTTTTGAAATCCAACTTATTGTTGTTCCACCTATAGTAAAAAAATTCCTTGTGGTTCTCCTCCTGCTATCTTTATCACCTGCCATATATGAATCAATGTATCCCTGTAGAATAGTGTTTGAACCTCCAAAACATAATGCATTAGTATAAGTACCTTTAAAATACCTGAGAATCCACTTTACTACCTCCTAAATTTCTTTTCTTGGACTGTTCATATACCTGCTCACAACTCCAACTACATGTGCAATATATGGTCTTGTGCAAACCATCACATACATGAAACTGCCAATTGCTGATGAATAAGGAACCATGGACATGTATTCTATCTCCTCCTATGTATTAGGACACATTTCCTTAGTTACTTTTAAATGACTGGCCAAAGGTGTACTAATTGGTTTTGCATTCTGAATTCTAAACCTCTCCAACACCTTCTCTATGTACTCACCCTGAGACAATGTCAAATTGTGATTTTTCCTGTCTCTTGTTACTCTCATACCAAAGATTTTCTTTGTAACACCCAAATCCTTCATTGCAAATGAATTAGATAATTTCATCTTGAGCACATTTATATCCTGCATATTAGAACCTACAATGATCATGTCATCTACATGCAATAGAAATATAATATAGCTTCCATTTTCTAGCCTTTTAAAATAAATAGTGAATACAGTGATCAGAATGACATCTACTATAACCTTGCTCTGTCATAAACCTGTTAAAATTCAAATACCACTACCTTAGAGCTTTCTTTAGGCCATACAAGCTCTTCTTCAAATTGCATACCAAATTATCCTTCCCTTTGACCTCATACCCTTGTGGCTTCTGCATATAAATATCTTCCTCCAAATATCCATGGAGAAAATTTGTATTTACATCTAATTGTTCAAGATGCAAATCTTCTACTACCACAAGACTTAAAATAGTCCTAATTGAAGTCATTTTAACAACAGGAGAAAATATTTCATCAAAATATATACCTTTCTTTTGTGCAAATCCCTTTACAACAAGTCTAGCCTTGTGTTGCTTGTTTCCTCCATCTTCTTCCTTCAACTTCTAAACCCATTCATTCTACAATGTTCTTTTTCCTGCAGGAAGCTGAACCAAATCCCAAGTCTGGTTATTTACCAAGGAATCCATTTCCTCTTTCATGCCTTGCTTCCACTTCTTTTTGGTGTCTACCTACATTTCCTCTTCATAACATTCTGGTTCACCAGAATCAATCAACAATACATAATACAATGAAGGAGAGTATCGTTTAGGGGGTCTACTTAACCTGGTAGATATTCTAACAACACTTGTAGGAGTGTGAGGTACCTGTTGATCCTGTTTTTGTACATTTTGATTTGTTGGTACCTTTGGAATTTATTCTCCAGTGATCTCATCAAGCACTGTGTATTCTGGTTTTTCTTTTTCCTCTTTCTTTCCCTGCAACTGATATTTGTACATGACCTTCTCATTGAATATGACATCTCTACTCCTAATGATTTTTTTATTTTCATAATCTCATAAGTGATAACCAAAATCATTAACATCGTATCCAATAAAGGTACACTTCTTGGATTTTGCCTCAAGCTTTGATCTATTTTCTTTATCAATATCGAAAAATGATTCATAACCGAAAGTCTTAAAAAAAGAATATTTTACCTTTTTATTTTTCCATGCCTCCTCTGGAATTCTACCATCCAAAGAGCTTGAAGCTCCTCTGTTTATTAAGTAAATAGAAATATCTACAACATCTACCCATAATTGTAAGGGAAAACCAGCATGCAATCTCATACTCCTTGTACGCTCTATGATTGTCCTGTTCATCCTTTTTGACACACCATTTTCTTGTGGTGTTCCTAGAATTGTCTTCTCTCTATGAATCACATGGTATGAACAGTAATCATCAAAATCCTTGCTACAATATTCACCTCCATTGTCTAATTTGAGACACTTCAACCTTTTTCTTGTCTCATTCTCAACCAAAGATTTCCATTTCTTAAAAGTATCAAAAACATCAGATTTTTGTCGAATGCAATAAACCCAAGTTTTTCTAGTTGCATCATCAATAAAAGTAACATAATAATGAGATCCACCAAGAGATGATACCTGATATAGTCCCCATACATATGTATGCACAAGCTCTAACCTTTCACTCTTGTTTTCTTTTCCGACTCCAAGAAATATTACTCTCTTCTGTTTTACATAAACACAATGCTCACAAAAATCCAAATCAATTTATGTAAGATCTGGAAACAAATTTATTTTGCGAAGTATATGCATCCCCTTCTCACTCATGTGTCTAATCCTATGATGCCACAGTACTGTATCCACTCCTGTAGAAGCTAAATATATAAAAGAGTTAGTATTGCCAGTAGATAAATACAATGTACCTACCTTCTCTCCTTTTGCTATCACCAATGATCCTTTGGTGACCTTCCACACCTTATCTGTAAATATGGATATACAACCTTCACTTTCCATCTGCCTTGTTGAAATTAGATTTTTCTGTAGATCAGTAACATGTCTTAACTCTTTCAACAACCATTGGTTTCCATTCGTTTTCTTTATTTTTACCTTTCCCATTACAACAATTTTGCATGGTGCATCGTCACCCAAATGAACCTATCCAAAATCACCTTGAACATAATCTATAAAATGTTTCCTATGGGGTGTGGCATGAAATGAATCCCCTCAATATACTACCCAAGACTCATAAATATTATCTATAGAAATAATCAAAGGATCTTGTTACACATCACTTGTTACATTTGCTTCCTGATTTTTCTCCTATTGTCCATCTCTTTGTTTCTTTGGAGCTTTTCAGTCTTTCTTCATATGTCTTTTCTTCCCACAATTCCAACACTCTATATTTCTGAGTCTGGATTTGGATATTCCCTTCCTATAATTCCCATGGTTTCCTGATCCCTTTCCTCTATCCTTTTGTCTTCCCCTGTTCTCCATGTTTAACGCATTACCTGATGTCTCACCTGTGCTTTTCTGTCACATTTCCTCACTAAGGATAACACCAACAACATCATCAAATTTTAAAGTGTTTGAACCAGATACTAAGTTACTTACAACCATGACCCAACTATTCCATCTTTATGGAAATGAGAACAATATTAGAAGAGCCCTGAACTCATCATCAAATTCCACTTTTACAGAATTTAGTTGATTAGTAACCATATTAAATTCATTTAAATGATATGCAACAGACCCACCTTCTGACATCTTCATATTCAATAATCTCTTCATTATAAATACCTTATTGGATAATGAGGGTTTTCATACAATTTATCCAATGCATCTATCATCTCCTTCATTGTCTTTTATTTCGAAATATTAAAAGCCATCGACGCTGCCAGGCTCAGCTGTATCATTCCTAGTGACTTTCTATCAAGAACCTCACATTCTTTTTCCTTCATGGTCATCATCTTCTTTTCTATTCCACCCAATGGTAGGAATAGATCCTTATTATATAAATAATCTTCCATTTTCATCTTCCATAACTGGTAGTTTTGGACATTAAATTTCTTGACCCTAAACTTTCCATATTCCACCATTACTCCCACTCGAACCAGGAACCCTCTTTTCTTGCAAGTTACCTTTCGCTCTAATACCAGTTGTTAGAAAAATAGGATCACTGAGCAATAAAATAAAAGAAATGCGGAAATAAAACATAGAAGATACACAATACAATAGATACATAGATATATGTGGTTCACCTAGTGTGGGATACGTCCACCAGAGAAATTGCTAGGTCCTTCCTTTATTATTATCCAATAAATGAAGGGATACAAACTACAAAAAATTCATTGTAACTTCCTCTTCTTTCTCTCACAATATCCTCTCTCAGAATATAATATTCAAAATCATACAAAACCACAATATATTTCCCTCATAAAATAGGTTTGTCTTCTAGGGAAAAAAACCCTAACATAACTTCTACTGTCAGATCAATGACCTTGTAATGAATGCTCTAAATTTACTATGAAATTACAATATACATTTACAAGGCAATTTTTCCTTCAGGGGCTTCACCCCCAAACCCCCATCGAGGAACGTTGTCCCCCGAATCCCCGTCAGGGGCCCATTTTCCCCCAAACCCCCCAGTTGGGGGATGGAACCCCTAGACCCCTCAGGGGGGGTAACCCCCCCTACACTCCCCCACGTGGAGGAGTGTACATTCTTCATGGGTGTAAAGTATTCATGGGGTATAAACATAACTAAAAATAAATACCTTTGAATCACGAATATAATCAGGCTCCACAATCAACATCTCGAAAGAGGTATTTCAGTGGCTCAACCAGCTATAAGAATCACAAGAATTCAAATATCGAGTCAAGAGAAGCTATAATTGGACTGCTGAGAGTTTAGTATCTCTTCACCAAATAGATCATCAAATTTATATAGCTGTTGATTTATGGGTACAGACCACCTTGGAAGGATATATCATTGAATTTTCCACTAAGAACCACCATTATTTTCAAAAGAAGAAGTTGTATTCAAAGTAGATCAAGGAAGAATGTCACGTGAAATCCCCCTTTGGATTAGAATTTTTATTGTAGAAGAGGGGATGTTACCATTTCCAGTGGAGATGGTAGTGTAAACCTCTACGCCTAGGGGTGGTGTTTCAAGGCAGGTTCATGAGACAATAAATAAGGAGCTTCAGGCGATGGGGGGTCAATGAGAGAAACTGCAAGAAATGAATGAGCTCTGAGGATGGATACGACTGTCGAAAAGAGGTGTCATATTTAAATGAGAAAGATGAGGAAGAAATTTGATACATCATAAAAGGAGATGGATTGTGATGGTAGTTGGAAGAATGAATTAGATTTTTTGTGATATTTGTAGAGACACAGATGGCTAGCCAGTTCATGGTTGAAGGAGATATTTGGCGAGATTAGCGAAGGTTCTAAAGGAAGCAGAAAATAGGTGGGAAAATTAGGTGAACCAAATGAAGTAGGAAGAATAGGTGTCTCCTTTGAAGCATTCGGCTCAATCGAGACGTCAGAAGGAGTTACGAGAGAATCAGAGCTCATAATGCCAAAAGTTATAAGACTACACTATGAAGTAGAAGGAATATTGCAAGATCATGCAACCCACAAGATTAAATAAATCCTTTCTGTCAGCGAAGGACATAGCCCCAAGTTTCCCACTCCCCCAATGTCATCTCAAAAGTTGGTATTCTCTCCAATCAATCTTTCTGTAGTTTTTTTTGCGTCTAACCCTTTTAGTTGAGTAAGTTTAAGTAGTAGTAGTAATAGCAGTGTGGCAAGTATTTTAGTTATTTCAAAACTAGGACCTTCAGGGTTCATTTTGATAGGATCCTCAAGTTCTTTGATGGAAACTCAACATGCAGGATCCCTCACTTGATACCCATATTTTTTGGGTAAAAGGGATGAGGATTTCAAACAACATTGGTTTCGTTATGAGTCCATTTGGAGGTCTCGTGGAACTCTGGATGGTAACAAACTAGTTACATTTCAGAACACCTTGAGAGGTCACTCTTTAAAATGGTCTATGAAATCCATTGAAACAGGGAATCCTCAAGGACAAGGTTTCACTCTTGCTCAAGTCAAACAACAATTAATAGAAGAATTCTTCTTACCACAATTAGAACAAAATTCTCTCTCTGAGTTGCGAGAGATCAAATAGAGAGATGGTGAGTCTTACTAGGAGTATAACCAAATATTTAAGGATGCAATAGGGAAATTGGGAAACCCCATCCACGAATATCACCAACGAGAATGGTTTATACAGGGGCTATTATCATTAACTCATATACCATTAACCCAGCAGTGGATAACTACATTAGGGGAAGCCTTAGAACAAGTGATGAAAATTGAAGCAATGGATGGCTATCCAAGAAGCTTGTGGGCTAAGATATCGAATGAAGACACTAATATTGAGTAGCTGCAAGGCCATATTTCAACGTTAACCTACAAGATTCAATAATTGACCCTCCCTAGAGTAGGTCAACCATAAGTATGGTGTATCAGATGTTACAATGAGGGTCATACAATGACAAATTGTCCTAAACTTAGGGGCATAGGACCCCTTCCACACCAGATGGCACCTTCTCCAGTAGGATAGTCTAGAGGGGTCGTGCAATTTTCCACTACAGTTCCATTTCATGGCCATGTGAAATACCATGTGTTGGCACACAGTGGGAAGACATGGGGTTAATCATTAATAAACCAATAAAACCCTTAGACACCGACCCTTTTGGCATCACCTACAAGTAAGTGAAGTCTCACCCGAGGCATCTAGAGGGGATGAAGGAACCAAGGTTATACAATGATGAGGGGAAGTGAGGCATTCAACATAACCATAATACTCATTATATATTCATCTACTCTGTGTGTAGTTTTTGTTACTTAACCCTTAATTATCATTCAATATACCCTATGTGTGACATTAATCCATTTAAAATTCATTCATTCATCTAACTTAAGTGTGCATGACTATAACAATATATAACAATGACATATACTTAAGCATTTACCATCATTGTGCAGTAATAGTAAATATCGTATGCATCATAAGACATAAATCACACATCAAGACATAAGGTTTTAACGTGGTTCGCCCCAAACTGGGTTATGTCCACAACAAATGGATTCTTATTTTATTCACCCATAATCTCCTTATAGTTTCACACTACTTTTACAATAATATGTATCAGTTAACAATACCCAAACCTACCTCAATCATTTTGCTACAGTGTGAGCCTAACTCCCAAAAACCTCAATCATCACTCAAAACACTTGAATACTTAGACAATTATTCACTCTTACCTCCACCCCCTTATACCCAAAAAATCATTACAATTTATAGCTTTACAATAGGGATAATCATGTTACAATGTAGGAAAAATGTCCCAATATTCCACCTTTTGCACCCCATCTCCCGAACATGCTCCAACTACTTTGCACACGTGCTTCTCCTTAGCCAAAATTCTTCTCAATCCGTTCCTACATGATTCCCAAGACTTATCCCAACTAGCCTGCTCCAATAGGCCCCCAACATTAACATGTGGCTTGTCTCGAGCACTTTGTGTGTAGTATGCCATAGGTTATGGTATCTTGCTACTAGGCATGGCTTATATTTTACTCCCAAAAAATTTGTATCAACTAGCTCTTTCCATGCTCATAATGCAATTATAATTAGAAGCCATGCATAGTGAAATTTAGTCTCTTTGTCTTGTGCCTCTTCACAATCTATCAAGAACTAGTTGAGAAAGAAGGTCACTTGATTCATTTGTATGCCCTCAACGCACTTCTCCGTTGTCGTGATGAATGTTGTTGGTGTTGAAACACACACTGACACTGAGAGGGGGGGGTGAATCAATGTCTGGAAATTATGACTATTTTTCACAGTTTCATAGATTAACTAAATTAACTGAATAAGATATATGTAGTTCAATTAATTATTCATAAACATATAAAACACAAACTGTATGAAGTAGATAAAATATCATTCTTTTATTTATTTGACTTATATGAATACATATTAAATCAATCCTTTAATATCTTTGACTTCAACTAAATATGAGAGATCCAACTCTCTGATACAATAACCAACTTGTATTTCTCATATCCAACTAAGAAATGAGAAATCCAACCCTCATGAAAAGACCCAACCTATTGATCTCAGATCCAATTGAGATGTGAGGAACCCAATCCTCATGACAAGACTCGACTTGTAAAAAGGCACTAACCTAATAGAATGAACTTTAATTCAATACATTATATATATATATATATATATATATATATATATCCACCAAGACACCTTCTTCCCTTCATATTCCTTTACTTATATAGTCCTCCAAAGGGTACCACTTTGAAACAATGTGTGTCTATATATATATATATATATATATATATATCCACCAAGACACCTTCTTCCCTTCATATTAATTTACTTATATAGTCCTCCAAAGGGTACCACTTTGAAACAATGTGTCATTTTAGAATGAAACATTACACCCCTTCATTTAATTAAAACAAATGGTTACTTTTATTAATTGATTTTCATACACCAATTTAGACAACAATTTTTGTATGAATATTATGGAGTGATGCAACCAAATTTTAAAATTATACGACATGGTTTTTTTGAAGAACATGCCTAATTGGATGACACATGTGAAATTTCCCCCGAAGGTGTACGAGGTGACCGATACAGGCAGTTATTTGAAGGAAACTTACCCATATTTTCCTTTTGTCATCGGATGTCAGATCGACTTCAATACATATTATATTTTTGTGAATGTCTAAATCGACCTCCATATATCTCCTTTTTTGGTGATTATTTAAACTCAACTCGTAAACATTTTACTTGATGGTTATATTAAAATCGGTTCCCTCTCAGCTGCTAGTCACTAAATATTTGACTTGGTCTCACCCTTTTTCGTATTTTCTTCCTCATTCAATCGACAAACATATTTTTGGTTGACTCAACTAGGAGAAATTTTGACTTGAGTATTTCAATTCTAGTTGACCCATATTTCTTCAGTCTCAACCCGACTTGTATTTAATTTTTCTTTGTCTTTGACTTTTAGGTTACTTCTTTCTTGGACTGAATCAACTTGGAAGAAAACTGACTTGAGAAATTCGACTTTTTTCGTCTCAACTTGCTTTGTTTGAATTGTATTTCCTGACTCAATTTTCCTTTGACTTTGACCTTCATTTGGTCAACTTGTCTTCAAATTATCTTGAAATTGATCGACCTATCTTCTCCAACTCCCATCAATATGCAGGTTTGTAGTCGGTCAACTTGTCTTCGACTCATCTTGCAGTCGATTGACTTCTAGATAGTTGACCTTAATATTGTTTGAATCAACTCAACTTGTGACTCGATGGTGTCAATGCTTCCTCACCAAACATCCACCATTAACATTCTATATCATATCGGGGCTCTTCTTCAATTGAGATTTTATGAATCATTCTTAATGAACTGTGTCTTACTAACTTCTTTATTTGTGATTTGTATGGATCCATATTGGATTATCCATTTACCCTTTTTATCTGGACAGTTTGTTCTTTTGTGCATGGATGTTAATGACATAATATCAACCTCATATAATATAGGATGAGTGTATCAAACTCATACAATATATTTGTCAATATTATCTTTCTATTGATATTCAATTCAACTTCATAACATTATGTCCAATATTGACAATGCTTGACATTCAAGTCACCTTCATAACATTATGTGAAATATTGACAATGATTGACATTTAAGTCACCTTCATAACATTATGCCCAACCTTCATAACATTATGTGCAATATTGACAATGCTTGACATTTAAGTCACCTTCATAACATTATGCCCAACCTTCATAACATTATGTCCAATATTGGCAATGCTTGACATTAAAGTCGCCTTCATAACAATATGTCCAATATTGAAAATTCTTCTCAAATCAATCAATCAATCAATCAATGATACTTCAATCAATGTCAACCAAATTTCCAATAATATCCCCCTTTGTTATTGATGACAACCTTAGTAAAACAATCTTACTTCCCTTGTGAAATGTATTCTATATTTTGATTCCTTTGACTTGAATATTTTTTACTCTTTATCTCTCCCCCTTTTACAACAATGACAAAGGGAATGTTTCTCTTCTCCCCTTGAGATGATGCTCCCCCTGAGGTGATGCTCCCCCTGTCTTTGTCCCATTTATTTTGGAGTTTGTTTTTTTCTTTCTGTAATACCCTTGTTTCCCCCAGTTTGTAAATATAACTATAACTTGTCAAAATATTGTGGTAGACTAAATATGTGTGAATGATGGAATTAATGAACCTTTTGTTAAAAAAAGGTAATGTATGTATTTTTTGTTATTAATAGAAAATGGATAATGTTGCACAACTTCTGAAAGGGGGGTTTTCCAAGATAGACCATGGTGTTATGAGAGATATGGTGAAGGGAAACCAGAAGTAGTTGAGATGACCCCCACCAAACCAATACCTCACTGGATTTAATTTCTCAGACCCGAAATCGTCCTTTGACCCAGAAATGAATGACAATCAGACTAGTAGCTGGAAGAGTCCTCCTCAAGAGTTAATGAGGGGATGGGGCAGAGTACCCATCTATGAGACTTCCAAAAATGACCATGAGATAGGGATTCAGACCCATGCAACCTTGCCTAGGAAGGAAATCAAATAGGTAATTCATGGGTAGAGGCAGATCTATGAGTAGGTAGAGTCGAAAGACCAATCTCTAGAAGAGAAAAGAGAACTTGCAACTCTCTGGTTCAAAAATAACTGAGAAATAAGATTTTTTGGGTGCAAGAATCTACTGGTAGTGTTTTCATTCCAAGATGATAAATGGGGTTGACGAGTGACTGTGGAAGTACTCATGTAGACCTACTTGATTGGTATAGAGAAAACTAGTTGCCAAGATCCCGTGGGAGGAGGAGAGTAACCTCTGTCCCTGACTATTGTGAAGGAAGAAAAAATAGTCTCTCTCAGAGAATCATGGTCTAGCTCGAGGGTGGCCAATGGTAAATTCTTTTAGGAGTGTTTGTGCCTATGGTTGGGTGGAAACAGGCACCCCTTTCAGCAGTCAGTTCACGATTTCTAGTTTCTGATAAGTATTTTCATACTTTGTGTACTGAAATGGAAATGGTGATTGAATATATACATATGTTTATGACTAATTTTTGTATTGAATAATTAAGGTATAAATGTGTATTATTTTTCTGTGAGCCCATGCTTTGAATGGTATTTTTTTTACCTCATCTTAACAACTAGATATTTTGGGATGTGAGTCTGCAAGAGAGTAGGGGTAGGATTAGCTGAAATACCTAAGTCCTACTGACCTCTCGAATCTACCTTCGTGGTACTACCAAGTTCAAAATTGGTGGAAGGAGGGATCCTCTTTTAGACCTTTCACCTATGTCACCAAGGGCTCATGTATGTGTCCTTAACCAATTCACAGCTAAGATATTAGCACGTAACCCACGAGAGTTTTTAGAGGACCCATATGACCAAGGTTTGGGAACCTTGCGCTAGGCCTGAAAGGAGCTAAGCCTTTCTGGATTCGGAGCTCCGGGAGTCCGGAGCTCTGGAGTGTTACGACCTTACCATTTGTAAACCGAACAAAGGCAACTAGTTGTTACGGTTACCCATGAGGTTGAGTGGCATTTGGCAGTTTCCCTAACCATGGTATATAGACATGTCCCATTGTTAAACCTTGATCCATTTACTAATTGTGAAGTAATGCGATCCATAAATCCGAGGGTATTCAAGAGTCCCCTTGTTCATTGGATCTACATTGAGGTAAGTCTGACGAAGTCCTACTTCGGGAGAATAGATATGTGATAGCACAAAAATCCATGAGCACCGAAGTTATGAAGTGATGAGATTTGTGGATCTAGGGAGTTCGTTGAGAACCCCTCTAACCCATCCGATCAATGAGTGGAGCGGCCCACGTACAGTGCTTCAATGAAGTCCTTCTTTGGGAGAGTGGAGTGGCCATAATACCAAAACCCCTGAAGGTAGGAGATGTGAAGTGACGATGACCATATATCTAGGGAGCCTTTGGAATCTCCCATGACTGTTAGATCTAGACCATGGTCAGTCTGACGTTGACCACTGTGGGAGAAAGGAGGAAGTCACACCACAGATTTCTTGAATGTCGAAGTTACAAAGTAACAGAGGCCATAGATCCAGGGTTTACTTAGGGGTTGGGTGTGTTACACTTTCTTATTTACATATTATTTTTTTATTCATCACACTATTCTACAGATTTGTTTTCTTTTGAGAGTTCATCATCATCACCATTGTTTTGTGCACCATAATCTTCTTCATATTCTTCTTTAGAAATTGTTCTTCCTTGAGCTTGTTCCTCTTCATATGCAAAGCTATGAATTTCACATTCCTTATTAGGAGTTTCATCCATTAGTTTATTGTTATCAATTTCTTCATTTTTAGGTGTGATATCTTCATCATCTTTCTTGCTTTCTTCTTCATATTTTCTTCTCCATATCTTTCCATAAGGCACTTTGTCTGATGAAATTTTATTTTCTACATTTGTCCTTTGAGATTTATCCTCTCTTATTTTCTTCCAAATTTCATTAGATTTCCTTCTTGACTTGTATGGATTATTTTTCATGGGTTGTCTTCTTGATTTCTTGCAGTCTTGGGATTTGTGCCCAAACTTATCACAGTTGTAGCATCTAATGGTATGAAAAAACTTGGTTGTGTGCCCAACATAATTGCATCTCCAACATTTCATTAAGTTATTGGACCTTCCTGAATTTTTCTTTTCAAGACTCTTGGATTTCAATTCTTTGTGACCAAAGTTTTTATAAGAAAAGAAATAACCATTGAAGGTGTTTCCATACTCGATTCTATTGTGATACCAATTGTTCTCTTCATAACAATTGAGTGGTTAAATTGTAGTGAAGGAACTTGCTCTGATACCAATTTTTCTCAATTTATTCATTTTTGGGTGCTAGATCTTCATCATCTTTCTTTCTTTCTGCTTCAATTTTTTTTCTCCATATCTTTCCACAAGGAACTTTGTTTGATGAACTTTTATTTTCTACATTTTTCCTTTGAGATATATCCTCTCTTATTTTCTTAAAAAGTTCATTATATTTTCTTCCTGACTTGTATGGATTATTTTTCATGGGTTGTCTTCTTTATTTTCTGCAGTCTTGGGGTTTGTGCCCAAACTTGTCACAGTTGTAGCATCTCATGGTATGAAAAAATTTTGATGTGTTCCCAACATAATTACATCTCCAATATCTCATTAGGTTATTGGACCTTCCTGGATTTTTCTTTTTAGGACTCTTTCTCTCCAATGCTTTGTGACCAAAGTTTTTACAAGAAAAGCAATAACAAGAGTTTGTTGTGACAAGAGAAGTATGCCTTTTGATATTTTTTTGTTTTTGAATTTTATAGCTTCCACCTTTAACAAAGTTCATGGTTTGTATTTGGTTTGTGATTGCACTTTTTCCTTTTGAGGAGGATAATCCTTTCTCATATTTTTGAATGGTGTTCCTATTTCCACCTTCTTCTTTCTTATTGTACCCAAGACTAGTTTTGTCATCGATTGGTCTTTAACTATTCCATATATTATCCAGGATGGATGAGATCTTCTGGAATTTGACAATTTCTTTTGTCCTTTTATTCTTCTTTTTGAGGTTGATAACTTCCAATTCCAACATGTGACATGTTTCTTCCTTTTTAGTCAACTGGATCTTCAAGTCTTATTCTATTTCCTTAGCTTCTTCAAGTTGAGTCTTTAGATTGATGTCTATTTCTTCTGTCTCATCAAACACTTATGTGCATTTATTGGTTTTGTCATATGTCTTCAACTCTTCTATTCATTTTTTTAGATCAACAAATTCAATCTTCAATCTTTTGATTTCTTCCTTGTTTTCTAGTTGAATCCTTTTGAGGTTGATGACTTCCAATTCCTGTGTGTGGCACGATTCTTCCTTTTTAGTGAACCGACTATTCAGGGTTTCTTCAATTTCTTTAGCTTATTCAAGTTGAGTCTTTAGACTGTTGACCATTTATTTTGTTTATTCTAATTCTTCTGTGCATTTATTGAGTTTTTCATATGCCTTCAACTCGTTCATTTATTTTTTTAGATCAACAAATTCAGTATTTAATCTATTGATCTCTTCTTCTTTGTATTCTAGCATAGTATTTTTTTCTTTCTCTTCAGTGTTGTTATGTTGATCTAACTGTTGTAGTAGAAACATTTATTTCTTTTGAAGTATCTCCAACTCTTATAAAGTGCACATAACTTTGTATTTAAGCTGGTCAAGAAAATCCTTATTATCTTCAATATATAGACCATTTCCTAATTCCATACTAATCACTTCAAATGTAGATACAACATTAGTCTTAAAATCTAATAGTTTTTCTTTAGTGAGTACTGAGGTATTCATCAATTCCTTGATGTAATAGTCTTCTCTGTTGATGATTGGGGTTTGCATAAATTCTTTGATGGAATTGTCCTCTTCTGTATTTTGTTCTTTATTCTGATTTGAATTCTCTTTATCTGTATTTTGTTCTTCAATATGATTGGACTTCTCCATTTCTAAGTTTTGTTCTTTAATCTGATTGAATTTCTCCATTTCTTTGTTTTTTTATATAAACTGATTGGAATGCTCCATTTCTTTGTTTTGTTCTTTATTTAGATAATAATTCTCTAGTTGGAGCTATAGTAATTTAGCAGAGGTACAATGTCCCATATTTTCTTTGACTTGGTCTGACAGTCCATTCTAGATTTCCTTTAATGTTATTGAGTTATTTTTCTTTGCTTCTTTTGCATTTTTGGATTTGTTCTTTGAGGTAGTTGAGTACCAAGGTTTAGATACTATTGAGTCCCAAACAGCAGATCCTATTGACTTCAGATACCATTTCATTATTTCCCTCCATGAAGAGTAGTTTGTTCCATCAAATAAGGGATCTTGATTTGTGGAGAGAGCTATTTGTCCACCCATTTTTTCAGAATCTAGCTACCAGTGTTTAAACTGTGATGAAGGCACCTTCTCTGGTACCAATTGTTGAAACAAACACTGACATTGAGAGAGTGGGTGAATCAATGTCTAGAACTTTTGACTACTTTTCATAGTTTCATAGATTAACTAAATTAACTGAATAAGATATATGCAGTTCAAATAATTATTCATAAACATATAAAACACAAACTATATGAAGTAGATAAAATATCATTCTTTTATTTATTTAACTTGTATGAATACATATAAAATCAATCCCTTAATATCTTTGACTTCAATTGAATATGAGAGATACAACTCTCTAATACAAGACCCAACTTGTAGCTCTTAGATCCTACTGAGAAATGAGGAATCCAACCCTCATAACAAGACCCAGCTTGTTGATCGTAGATCCAACTGAGATGCAAGGAATCCAATCCTCGTGACAAGATTTGGCTTGTAAACATGCACCAACCTGATAGAATGAACTTTCATTCAATCCATTATATATATATATATATATATATATATCCACCAAGACACCTTCTTCCCTTTATATTCCTTTACGTATATAGACCTCCAAAGGGTTCCACTTTGAAACAATGTGTCCTTTTGGAATGACACATTGCACCCCTTCATTTAATTAACACAAATGGTAACTTTTATTAATTGATTTTTGTACACCAATTTAGACAAGGTTTTTCATATGAAGATTCTTGAGTGATGGAACCGAATTTTAAAATTATACGACATGGGTGTTTTGCGGAACATACCTAATTAGCTGATGCATAAGAAATTTCCCCCGAAAGTGTGCAAGGTGGTTGGTACAAGAGGTTCTTTGAAGGAAAATTGCCCAGATTTTCCTTTTGTCGTCGGATGCGAGATCGAGTTCAGTACATATTACATTTTCGTGAATGTCTAAATCAACCTCCAAATATCTCCTTTTTGGTGATTATTTAAACTCAACTTGTAAACATTTTACTTGATGGTTATATTAAAATCAGTTCCCTCTCAGTTTCTAGTCAATAAATATTTGACTTGGTCTCACCCTTTTCCGTATTTGCTTCCTCATTCAATCGACAAACATATTTTTGGTCGACTTAACTAGGAGAAATTTCGACTTGAGTATTTCAATTCTAGTCGACCCATCTTACTTCAGTCTCGACCTGAATTGTATTTAAGTTTTCTTTGACTTCGACCTTTAGGTTACTTATTTCTTGGACTGACTCGACTTGGAATAAAACTAACTTGAGAAATTTGACTTTGGTCGTCTCGACTTGCTTTGGCCGACTTGTATTTCCCAACTCAATTTTCCTTCAAATTTGACCTTTATTTGGTCGAATTGTCTTCGACTCATATTGAAATTGATCGACTTGTCTTCTCCAACTTTTGTCAATCTGCATGATTGTAGTCGGTCGACTTGTCTTCAACTCGTCTTGCAGTCAATCGACTTCCAAATAGTCGACCTTATTGTTGTTTTAATCAACTCGAATTGTGACTCGATGGTGTCAATGCTTCCTCACCAAACATCCACCATTGACATTCTTTATCATCTCTTGACTCTTCTTCAATTGATATTTTTTGAATCATTTTTAATGAACCATGTCTTACTAACTTCTTTATTTGTGATTTTTATGGATCCATATTGGATTATCCATTTACCCTTTTTATCTAGACAATTTCTTCTTTTGTGCATGGATGTTAATGGCACAATCTCAACCTTATATAATATAAGATGAGTGTATCAAGCTCATACGATGTAAAACTCAATATTATTTTTCTATTGATATTCAAGTCACCTTCATAACATTATGTCCAATATTGACAATGCTTGAAATTCATGTCACCTTCATAACATTATGTCCAATATTGGCAATTCTTGACATTTAAGTCACCTTCATAACATTATGTCCAACCTTCATAATATGATGTCCAATATTGACAATGCTTGACATTCAAGTCACCTTCATAAAAATATGTTCAATATTGAAAATGCTTCCCAAACCAATCAATCAATGACAACCAAATTGCCAACAATCGATACCTGGTCCTTTCTAGAATTTCTTAACATTTTACAAGTTGATGCTTGTGTTACAAACTTTATTGTGGGGTCACAAATGCTTGCGACATATAAATCGGGATGTCCTCAAAATTTAAGGAACTTTTCTTTCATGATCTCTGATAGAGTCTTCTCATTCTTTTTATCTTAAAATATCAATGAAGGGTCTTCCCCTTGTGATGGTAGTTAAGTGATGTGCACAATCAAGTCTATACCAATTGAGATAGTCCTGCCGAGCCATAGGTACCCTCCATGTATGCAACTCAAAAACATATTTAAGAAGGCATTAATATTTGTGCTCTACCCGAAGTGTGGTATATCAAAGAAATTCATAATGCTGACTTTTTGCAGCCTTATTTCCCATATATCTGGCTTTATCACAACCAAATTTGATTATGGAAGGAGGCCACATGCCCCTGTACCGTATCTCTAGAAATGAGATTGGGAACCCTCTCAAAGAATAAGGAACATAAGATCGTATCGAACCTGAAGTATAAGATTGTATTGAACCTGAAGTTCTTGTTGGTACGTTGTCGACACTCTATTTGGTGTCTCTTCATGCACATAAGCATGGTCGTGGTCTAGTAAAAAATTTGTGGCTCTTGACACTGAATGACGCAGTGCATGTGTTCCTGTGAGGCCTGATGCATGGTTGCAGATCCATTAATCCGCCCAATCAAAAATAAGATCACTCACAGAGTCAAACTAATGATCTTGTGAATCGACACCTGAGAACCTACCTTCTTAGTGCCGACCTCACAATACAACTGGATATAATCCTCGATGTTGAAAGGCCCAGGGGGAAATGTCCTCAGATTGTATGGCTCCCCTCTCCTTGAGAGTCCAGTCAGGAAGTAAATTCCCTCTGTCATAGGGGTAAATGACTAACCCTCTAGCATGAATGCCTCTGCATCTGGGTGCCAATAATCCACAAGAGCGTTAAGTAATCTGGGTTGTGCCCTCATAAACCTACACTATAAGAACTTCCATATCCCACACTATTTTAGTGCGGCGATGGTTGTAGGGTCCTCTTCGACCAAAATGTCAATATCCTCGTGCTCCCTCTCTCTCCAGTGGACATACATCCCATTCCATGACAAAAAGGAGGAAGTTTAGTACTTGCATTTTTATTTTTTCCAAGCTTGCAAAGGTGTACGCGGGTTGTATTGGCCACACTCGTGTATGTACATGGGCATATTGTTTTCTGCCCAAGTACATACATGGGATTTCTTTGGACACCCCGCATACATGCAGGGCCTCTCTTTTTAGGAGAGAGCACCCACTCAAAAACTAAAACTAATGAAAAATCGAAGTATGGAAATGCAAGAGGGATGATTTTGTAATTACTTGGTCTAAGTAGAAGTTCATTTTGTCCACTGAAGCTCCCAAAATCAACTTTTTTAGAAAAGGATTTTTTTCTCCTTTTGGTTAATTTTCTAATTGCAATGGTGAAAATGAGTTGTCAACTTCTATTTATAGACTTTTTTGTTGATTTTTTACCCCCTTTGTCATTTTTCTTGGCTTGGTGATCACTTGATTCCGTTTCTAAGTTTCTTATTGGACGTTCTAGTAGTCTTTTCCTTTTGTTTTGGTAACTTTTTGGGGGATGGGTCACTTTTTAGTATCCTATGGTAAAATTCATTTTTTTCCAAATTTTTTCATATATGTTAGGATTTCGTCTCCACTTTCTGCATCTCATTATCTTTTCATATTTTAAATAGGATAGAAACCACCGAAGTGCAACACAGAACCTTCATTGCTTCTCTAGAAGTGTCATAATTAGGTGGTAGAGACTACCTATACATGGATGCACTAGGCAGATCCTTCATGCATTTTGGCATCCATGCTATCAGTAATGACTCTAGGCTTGAGAGTCCTTGTTAGTACCATCATGATTATGAGATCAAGACTCATTCGTTTGATGCACCATCATTCTTGGACTTACCCTTGGGACTCCCAAATGAGCACGCTTTGTTGTCTTTCAAGCTCACTTTAAAATTTGAAAGAATCATCCGACGAGACTGTATTTATTATTTTCGATCTTTTCTAGATTAACTGAGAAAAGTAGCCACCTAGAGTCTTATTTAATCCCTTTTCAGACTCTCTAAAAATTAAAATATTACCAAGTGATCTTTTTTCCCTTCACTCTCACCAAACTCAAATTTGAAGGCACATCTGTCCAGTGGTAGTTTACCCATTTTTCGGTCCGAACGACTAATTTCACAAATAAAGGTATGCTCTAGGAACTTCTACTCACTAGAAAAGTATTATAAAGCATAAGTTTAACCCTTTTTCGGGCCCGAGGGACTAAATCTTCGAAAAATGAATATTCTCCTTGGTTTTGGTTTATCACCTTTTTCAGGCCTTGGAGATTACTTAAGAAAAAGGAACCCCCACGAAGTCCATAGTTAAGCTCTTTTCAGACTACTTAAAATTGAAAATATTGTCGAGTGACCTTGTTCCTTCACACTTGTTAAATTGGTCCATAAGAACATCTACTAGAATGAGTTTAACCCCTTTTCTAGCCAGTAAATTATAGCGGAAAAAGGTATGCCTCGGGAGATTCGTCTCATTGGGAGAGTTCTCCTCAATAACTTTTATACTTTTTCGGGCTAAGGAGACTAAACTCAGAAAAAGGTTGTGAGTCCATAGTTAAGTTATTTTCAAACTCCTTAAAATTTAAAAGATTGCCAAGTGATCTTGTCTTTGTCACACTCGTTAAAATATTTTGAATAGACGTCTTTTCGGTGCAATTTTAACCCTTTTTTGAAACGAATAGACTATCCCCGAAAAGGGTACTCCCTGGAGTCTTCTTTTACATTTTTTCAGACTCTCTAAACGTGAAAAAACTATTGATCTTACCTTCTCTAGGCTCGTAAAAATTACATGGAAGGGTGTCTTGCTTAGTCGCATTTGCATATCTGCATCTTTGGCCTAATTTCGGCTTCATGTTTCTCTCAACTTAACCTTTGAAGCATGCCTTATACGCAAGCCTTGTAGCACTTCTTACCCCTGCGACCTGACACCTTGACCCATGGAGGAATTTTCCCCGAGTGTCATTTTCCTGCACATGTCTCCTTGCACTGAGAATTAGTATGTTCCTTGCACCTGGAACTAGTATGCTTGCTTGCGAAAATCATTCCTCCTTTGTAACGTAACATTCTTTTATTCTTTTTCAAGCTCTTAAAAAATTGAAAAAGACAAAAAAATCAAATATTCCAAAAAGAGGGGACGGGAAATATGTATTATTTTTTCAACAGCACAAAGATTCTCCCTTGGACAAAGCACATCCTTTCGTTTGTTCGCCAGGCATTAGGATCTAGTATGACTTTAGGAAGTTGTTCTCGCTACATAAATCTGTGTCCTCCTCCATTTGGTTACTCTTCCAAACACATGAAGAGTTTGTGTTGCCTCCTTCATCATGAACTTATGTCAATATCATGCTACTTGAGTCTGATCATATTTCACGCTTTTTTCCAAGGGAAGTTTCAGTCAACCTGAGTCAGCCTTTCTGCAATTTGTCTCTTGACCTCATGAGTCAGCTATCTCGAGAGTCTAGTCAAGTCCAGATTCAAAATCAACGAAGTTCTCTGTCTGATCATTGAGATCCTCATGTATTTTCTTGACGAGTCATTGAAGACATCAGGGTAGTGAGTTATACACTCCCATTATATTCCTACCTAAGTTTTGAAGATATTGAAGTTTTTGCTCGAGCTCTAAAGGCCTCATCTCTAGCCATAGGCATCACTAGCTTCTCAAAGATAAATACCATGCTTATATATATTCAATTTATTTTGAGATGTAGATTTGTTGTGTATTTCTCGCGGCTACACTTTATATAGTTATATGACATGGATATGCAGTGTATTTGATTGGCAACCATGATTTACTTCATCCTGAGCATGCGTATGCCCGCCTCGGAGAGACAATTGATGTTTTGAAGATGGAACCTCCCGAACTCTGGTCCCGGGCTTACTCGATTTCGTACATTGGTGAAGATATTGTAATGTATTTCAGCCATCCATTTCTCTTCTGACCTCACACATTAGGGGGCATCTATTGTATCCCTAAAATTCCCTACTCATGCATACATGGCCTTGGCCCTCTTACTTGCATATTTTTCCAAAGCACCGTTGAGAAGCTCTTCTTAAAAAAAACATTTTTTAGAAGATGTACAAACCTTGCACCATTACATCCCACATACATATGCTTGCTTCACCACTACATTTCATGTAGATACGCCTGTTGCAACATTACAACCCGCGTATGCTTGCAAAAGTTGCAAGGAATTCGTTGAAATTCATGGGCTATTGGAAGTTTCCCAACTAATCCACCTGCTATAGCCCGTCACCCAACCAAATAACCATCCTTTTGTCATATAAAAGGAGGTGTTGGGGTATTGTTTCACATCCAAGCATAAGAACAGTGAAACCCTGCCCAATTTCTCTTCCCCTCCTTGCCCAAGATTTTGTTTCCTTTTGTGAGATATTGCCTCAGCATTCCCTCATCAGCCCCTTCTTCATCCATTAAACCCATTCCCTTCCATTAAAGGTGATCAAAATTTTGAGAGAAGAAGTCCATTCAAGGTGCACTTGGATCATGGTAAAGAGGAGCTCAGAAGAGGTTCACGGAACGGTGGCCAACACTGATTGTAAGTTGTAATATTTGTATGATGAATAAAAGAATCACATTTTCTTGTCCAAAATGATGATGTTTTGAGTATTTTCATTGATTTATACTTAGCATTTAATATCTAATCCTAAGTCATGAATATAATAGCATGCTTGTAGTCCTTTTTTTCCTATCTTTGGATGCAGGTCATCCTTGGGAGGAGACGTGCAGTCAATGGAACTACCAAGCTTGAAGAGATCATCACCAGATGTGGGATCAAAGGTATAGTTAACCGATCTCTTCTCTTATTGATTTCTTTACATTAGTTTTGGTATGTTTGGGGTAGAATAGAGAATTGATGAACTTTTAGACGGTTATTCACTATGTCTACATCTTAAACCCCGGTGTAGTTAAACAGGGGTTTTCCCACTAGAAATCGACGTCGGAGTTTTTTCCAAGAGATATCAATGAGCATTGTCTAAAGAAAAGAGTCGAATCCCGATCCACCTGTTAAATTAGCAGAGCGATGGGACATTTTCAACACAAAATAAGATCGGACTCTACCATTTAATAGCACAATTAATGTTTCTCTCTACATACTTTGTTACCCTGTGGGTCGATCGAACAAAAGGAATTTGAAATCACCAATGAACCACACTATAGTCTGCGCCTGCATCGCCAACCTACGAATGCATTTAAATCTCGATCATAATGCAGATTTGGCAGCATATTTTGTAGAACCACACCTACACCCCAAATTGAATAATTGATGTGACAAGGTAAGTATTATCTCTGTTTAAATCACTAATACAAATTCAAACACCTACATTTTGCACACAATTTTCTCATTTCCAGAGTAGACAAAGAAGTGAAGAGAGCATCTCAAGAGTTGCATTTGATTCTCAGAATTTCAAAACCGGGTTAAGCTAGCGTGAATAAGAGGTATGTGTTAATTTTATCATTTCGTCGGTCGCATTTTTATGTATCGATATTCTATCTACAACATGGTGTCTAACATTGTTCTCTCTACAGGAAAAAATGCCTCCAAGTAATCCAATGACTAGACGCTCGCCAAGGGAACCAAAATTGAAGGAAACAGAGATTGGTGAAGGATCTTCTCTTGTCACTGCGAGGAAGTTGGAATTTTCTCCCAGAGCGGAACCGATCATCAAAACATTGAATAAGAAGGCATTTTATCAACCCCCCTCTTTTGGTGATACAGAAGAAACCACTGGATCAAAGATGATGATCCCACAATGGGGATATTTTTTCAACATAATTAACTGGGAAGATTACCCAAAGTTAATCCCCCACAATGAACCAAATGTAAGGGCGCTCGACGACCAGTTTTTTCTGAATATTCGGTGGTCGTGCTTGCATATCGTAGCCTTTCAAACCCCAATCTTGACCTACATTGAGACTCTGGGTTGGATAATCAATCATGCAGATGCGTAGAGGTGCCTAATCAATGATGAGAATGGCAGATGTGTTAGATTTTTTAATCCCGATAGAGGTACAAAAATATTACAAGATCAAGTACCTGGAGGAGCGGTTGAACACAGATTTCATAGTGAAGTTCTATGAATTCCATGACACCAACCAATTAATGGCCTCCTGGTGGAAGGAAGAAAATAAATTCACAAACCAAAGCAATGGATGGTATGGGACATTGAATCTAAAGGAGCCATATATCTACTTAATGGATCTAATTTACTGATTATACGAGGAAAAATATCGCGCTAAGTTATCAGAGGCATGGATTCCCTTGACATACACTGTGGCTATTTCTAGGAGTAGATTCAACTAGGGAGAAATCATCTCCAAGCAATTGAGCACTAGTATATTGTAGGCTCAGACACCAAAGGAGGGAGAAGCGCACACTTTTCACATGGCTTCATATCTTCTAGATGTGATATGCGCAAGGAATGTCTTTTCTGACATGAATATGAGATGGCATGTCACAGAGCTACCTGTAAATGTCTACTTCAACATCACATTGGAAAACAGGTACAAGAAATCATATGCTCTCATTTCCAATGAATTCATAGCTAGGGTGTATTTCATTATTTTCAAAAAAGAATTCCCAATACTGTCTCTAGCGACCAAGAAAATGATTTTGAAAGTAGGCCACTGGTACCTAGATGAAACCATGACCTATGTCAAGGTTTTCGAGGCCACCGACACACCACATTTACTCCCCTCTCTTGTCCCAGACCGACTCATCATAGAAGAAATATGTTACCATACCATCTTCCAGGGCTATAATGCCACTTTGGTTAAGGACAAGAAACGAGCATTCATACCCTATGGTTTCCATGTAGGTTTTTACATAGTGAATGACACTGCACAAGCTAAACAAGAGGGTTTGAGCCAGCTGGAATATAGGTTCCCAACATGACGATTTCACAAGCATGACCCTAAAGGCCTAGTTCTCCAACATGTGTCACAAGTTTCTTCCTGTTGGCCATACGCACATGATAATTTTGACGAAAATGTTTTTACAAAATGTGCTCAAGACTGGGAGGAGGTATTACAGAGAAAATATAACCCAAACATGACTAGGTTCAAAGCTATGAGTATGTATGATAAAGTTGAAATGATACAACAAATGGCTCAAGAATATCTCAGGGTTAGAGAAGAAAACATAGCAGCATAAGCCACATAGGCACAAAGGAGGGGGATGTTGTTACTAGAAGAAGCCCAAAGAGTCATCTAGAAGCTAGAGAATGATCCTCAACTAGTAGAAATTACGAGGATCACCCTAGCCGACCCAAGCAACATTAGAGAGGACCTAAATGGCTCAGATTCAACCCCATTGGTGGAAATTGTCTGTCTGGAAAATCCCAGAGTTCCATCACCACAGGCCAAATCATCGGTGACCATTTCAACCCAACATGAGTTTCCAAGAACACTAGGTGAAATGGGTGTTCCTATTACCCTTTTTGATCTAATAACTATCTATGATGATGAAGAGAGTTCAGAGGTCTCTCTTATAACTCTAATACCAATTACAGAGGAGAAAGAACTAGGGGGAACATTGACTCAAAGTCCTGATGCATCAATTTGAAACCCTCTATAGGGTGACCATGAGGCTAAAATTATCTTAGGCACTAAGATTCTCTACCTGTCAGGGACCCTGAATGACAGCTCCAAGGATGGGCTAGGTTCAGGTGGAAAAAAAGAGGAATTGCAACAACTGGAGATCGATACCTCAACATCCGATCACCAAGTAAGTATTGAGCCTATCACTATCTCTTCAATTTTTTTTTATACCTTTCCAGCCAATGAACACCATACAGAGGTCAATCCATTGGAACATATGGAAGTTTCCCCTATCAAAGAAGTACAAGAATCGATCCTAGAGAAAATAAATATGGCAAGAATCTTGGGAAACACTCTGACCTGGGGAGGCCAACAAATTCCTGAGACCGTTGATGAGGTCGTTGATATACAAGAGATTTATTATGACAGGAAGAGGAAAGCCATAATGAGGAGGACCACCAAGAAAAGAAGGCTCACGTTGGATAGCTCAATTCTCATCACCAAGGAGGAGAAGTTGCTCAACACAGAAAACACGGAGACATATGAGCTCATCAACATAGGGATGGCTATCATTGATGCCACATTGGATCAAGAAAAGTGAGATGAAAATGAAATGACCGACGCACAGAAGGATCTAGACCATCTGCGCCATCTAGAAAAATATTACCAAGACTCAATGCAGGCCATAATTTTTCTGAAGAGTGAGTTCCAAGATGCATATGCAAAGTTCACAAGCGAAAGACATCTCTTCACTGCATGTGTAGAATATTATCAAGAAGATAACCTTGTGAAACTGGAAACATGTAAGGACGTGGAGAGATGGTATGAAAAGGAATACCAAGCAATAGAATAAATTGATTACATCAACGCAGTGTAGAAGGGCCGAGAAACAAAGGAGCATGACATTCAAGTGTTGATGGATAGCAGCATCTGTTGGATTTGGTAAGCAGCCGGATACTGGGTAAGTATGGCCCAGGAACCTCAGCGAGAGATACAGAAGAGGTGGACCGAGTGAGAAATAAGATGGGAAAAGATCAATCGGGAGATGAAAGACATTGACCTCCTAGAGTTTGGTTCACCCGAATACTTTGTCGAGTTGCATGACATAGTCAAACAACATGCATAACAAGACTCAACGTGGGAAGTGGAGATATCCCAAGTGGAAAGAATGACACCAGATCAAATAAAAATGTTTATGGAACATCGGATCAAGGCTCATGCAGTTCTGCAACGTTTAAGTGCCAAAGTCATCAAATATAGAGAGCAACAATAGAAGTGAAGGAAACCCTTTCAGCCCCAATGGACCAACACAGATTCCCGTATGATAACAAATGTGAGGATCTCTTCATCAAGTGGTCAAAATACTAGAAGAGTCGTCCACTCTAGTAGAACCATGAGATGATTTTCAGAGAGCAAAGAGATCAAGCACTACATGGCAATCTTTTGTTTTACTTAACACAAACTTGTAACAACTATTTTTAGTTAGTGATTCTTTATAAATAGGGGGATTGACCTTTTAGAAATGGTCGATGTTTTTGGGGAAAAGACCCTCTTTTTAGAGAATTGTAAAGAATTATTTATGAGCAAATTTAATTAAGAAGTTATTTTTATAACCAAAGACAAAAAAAAAAATCATCAAAGGCGTTATGTGATTGGATTGAGGAGGAACTACTTCCAACTTTTATTTCAGTAGTTGATGCTATAATGAGTAAGAGTTTCTGAATCTATTGATATGATATATGTTTCAATATTTTAACAGTTATTTTCTTCTTAATGATGAAAAGAAAATTGTTGTGTTAATGTGTGATTGATGGTAGAGCTAAGGAAACTATTTTTCTTGCACTCATCTCATTGCATGCGTATTTTCTTTCAATAATTGTATCTCAATCACTGTTGAAATACCAACAAGTTAATGTATTATTACTAGAATAGTAATAGGTGTGAATAACATTGTCTGCATGCTAAAGCATGAGGGTTATCCCAGGATCAACCTTCTTCAGTAGTTAAGAATCCTTTTTATCACTTGGTTTATACCATCACACCTTACATTATCAAAATCATCTAATAAAAGAAAAGACAAAAGAGAACATTTAATATGAAGGAGGAACTTTCACAGAAAGATATCCTGTCAATCACTAAGTAAAGCCCATAGATAAATTATCTAGATCGAAAGATCTGGAGAACCATTCCACCCATCAAACGCTGCAGAGTCTAATTGGGCCTCTAAGGCAGTTTTGGTTCCTACTTTTGAGTTAAAGGGATATAAAACCCCTCAACACACCCCATTGATATGACCCTCGGCACATCACTGCCGAATGGGCCAGTCTACCTTCTCTCTCTGTTAGAGAATGAGGAGAACAAGTAGTAGATCCAAGAAATTCTCCACAAGGGGCACATCCATCCAATCTCATCACCTTGCAGGAGCCCAATCGTGATGGTACAGAAGAAAGATGGAACCTGGTGACTCTACAATGATTACTAGGCCCCGAATAAAATCACAGTCAGAAACCAGTACCAAATTCCCCGAATCGATGACCTCCTTGATCAGATCACGGGGGCCAAATACTTCAATAATATTGATCAGAAGTATGGCTACCACCAAGTCCTGATAGAACAAACAAATGTATGGAAGACCGCCTTTAAGTCAAAGGAAGGTCTTTTTGAATGTTTGGTCATGCCCTTTGGTTTGAAAAATTCTCCAACCACTTTCATGAGGATGATGGATGATATCATGTGACCATTCACCAATAATGTTTTAGTGGTGTATTTGGATGACATTCTCATTTACAACAAGACTTGGTCAGGACACTTGAATCATATTCAACATGTTCTGCACACCCTATGGTAGCACTAGCTCTACGCCAACTTGGAAAAATTCTCCTTCAACATGGATAAGGTTCATTACCTAGGCTACATCATTGATCAACATGGCATACATGTGGATCCAGGAAAAATCCAAGTCATTCATGATTGGTCAGCCCCAACCACACTCACTAATCTTTGAAGCTTCTTGGGACTTGCCAATTTCTACCGCAGGTTCGTGTTGGGATTCTCCCATATTGTATGGGCCCTTAGCCAAGTAACCAAGGGTGGTGTTAAGGAAAACTTTGTGTGGGGCCAGTCCCAACAACAAGAATTTGATGATTTGAAGAAAAACTTGTGCTCAGCCCCAGTACTTTCACTACCATCCCTGCAACAACCCTTTGAGATAGAGACAGATGCTTCATAATATGTTGTGGGTGCCATTCTCACTCAGCATGTGTTACAAGGAAAATCTCTATATGGATAGGGTGAACCACAACAGACGGAAATGACTGCAGAAATTGACTCTATTCCAAACATATGCTATATAAACCAATATGCAAGAAAGATAAGAAAAGGGCCTACATCGTCCAGATGTTCGATGAAGTCCACCGTTGAGCACTTGAACCCAAAGATATATACTTGCAACTAGTTCTCAACAAACAAGCGAAGCAAGCATATGGTGATAATGTAAAATTTTATCACATTAGATAGCATAATCCATTAATAACATAACAAATACACCCATGGATAATAACTCATATATTTGCAAGATATCAATTGGATGGGAAATGAGTATTTCTATTAATAAATGATCAACATAAGTGAAAATATTATAGACTTCCATTTCGGCATGGTTCGGAATTGACAAAACTAAGTTCCTTCCATCTGGGCCTCCACCGCTTCAATCCTCCACCAAAGGCAAGCTCATAGAAGGGAGACAATGAGGTTCTCCATCAATAAGGGAAGAGCTTAGGGGTTGAACATTGAGTTCAAACTTAAAGGACAAAGGGATCCAAACTCAATATGAAGTAATAATTTCTCAGAGTAACTTTTCTATCAAAGTTGAATTCTTCTCCTTTTCCATAGCTCAGAATTAGCCCATTTATAGCCTTCAAAATGGAACTGAAGGGACGAGTCATAATGTTTCCAGTATATGGAAGGCCAAGGATCAGAGATCTCCTATCGTGACATGGAAACCCAAAATTTAATTTTCATTTTCTTAAACAAATCCCAATGTACACGAGTTGTAGTGGAGAAGCCTATGTATATGCTTGTTGTATAGTGTGCAAGATGCGTACAAGTGGAAAAATTTTCATTTTTGTCTCTGGATTTTATCAACGGGGAAGATAAGTCTACATAGGGAAATGGAATAAGGCCCTCTCTACAAGATTGCGTAGGGTGAGGAAAATCTTGCTCTAACAGATGCCCCCTAATGTGTGAGGCCAGAGGAGTATCCATGATGGAAAAAATACATTATAAATAACCTAGAAGTGGAGTGGTAGGGGACCAACTAGACAAACTCGTTGCTCATTACATTTTGCATTAAATTTGCATACATGGTTGCTAATAAAATTACACTGCAGATCCAAAAAAGTGTCTGTGGCCATGAATAGGCAAATACAAATGCGGTTACATGCCAATAGCTCTCATAATCATGAACAAGACTCATGACCAAGACCCAGTAGAGCTAGTCTCAAAAACCAATCTGAAGTTATCTATATACCACAGAGTACAATTTGATCTCCCATGATCACTGAAGTCATATAGGTATTGGTCCAATGAAAAGGAAGCAACAACTCAGGAAAGTTGTGGCCACATAGTGATGTATTCAAGTCTTCTACACAACCTGCCAAGGGTGCAAGTCTACATCATGTGAATAAAGGAGTTGAGTTCGAACACAATGAGACATCGTTTGATTACCGGTCATTAAGGTATACCATTAACAAATGTGAGACAACCTATAGATAATGAAAGTAGGTATCAAGGCACCGAGTACATTCTTACAAGTGTGAATAGAGGATTCAGTGTCGAACACTTGAATAATCCATCGATCAGGAGACATTGATGTATTCCCAGTTGTCGATGGCGAGAGAGCCTACCACTAATGACTGCAAACCTCAAGGTACTCATAAGACTCTAGGTCCCATTTCCAGAATAAATGAGATGAAGTCAATGGAAAGAGACACGCTAAATAGAGAGCATTAAGGCATCTATCATCCGTCAGCACGAGGTACAAAGCATGAGCTTCATAATTTGGTGGAAATCAGACGAAGAACATGTTCATGAACCAACAACCCTATGCATCTTTCATGTGTGTCAAGTGAAAGCGGTACACGAAAAACACCCCATGAATAGCAGCCAATGATGAAGATTACTGACAAAGGCAAGGAAACCACCAATAAGGCTAATGTCATCCAAGACACTGCATGAATCCCAATGTGTGAATAGATTTCTTACCGTCGAACAGAAGGGAAACCACCCATTCAACGACCAATGATGAAATGTCAACTGTTGGGTTCAAGGTTACCTGCCAATGATGAAAGTAGGGCTAGGGTGCATGATAGGACTACAATATCATGTGATAATGAGAAAAATTGAGGGTATGGTTGACATGCAAAGTCAAGAGTTCTGAGTAGTGGTCGACAGAGGTTGAAATACTTCCTTTGAAAATGAGAATGAGACATATGGAGGACTCTAACAACATAGACCAATGATGAAACCATGATATGTAGGAGGCATCAATGAAATTTTCTATAGGGACTAGAAGAGTAAACAGTTGGTAGATAAGACTCTGTAAAGAGATCATCTTCCTAAGGCCATGATAATCCCAAAATTATGATGATGAATGGACTCAATAAATTTGTGCTCTTTTCAAAGGAGACACAATTGCTACCAACATAAGAAAATACTCCCTTCCCGCTAGTATTTTTTTGTTTCTTCATAGACAAATGAATGTTATGATACAGAGGAGGAAACGAGTGTCGCAAGTAATCAAAACTAGTTCCAAGAGTGGAACGTACCTATTCTCAATGCAAGGAAATGCATGCGGGAGATGGGCACTCAGGGGTACGTTCCCTCCTAGGTATAGCGTGTCAAATTGTGAAGGATATAAACAAGGCTCTGCTTGGTTGAGGATGAAAAATTGTTGAGGCAAATGGTTTATAATTCAAAGAGAGAACCGGCTATAGGCTCAATACTGCAAGCAAGGGAATGAGATGCAATCACAACTTAATGCCAAAAAATGTCCTTTTTTATGTCTTTTAGTCTACTTGGTGTGAAAAATAGATAAACTTGTGCCAAATAGACGTCTTTTCAAAACCAATTTACGAGTATGAAAGAGACAAGTTCACTCAACAATCTTTTCACTTTTTGATAACGAGTCGGAAAAGAGATTAACTAAGACTCGCGAATTTTCAAGTCTAATTTTAACGAGTGTGAAAGGGACAAATCTCTTGGAAATCTTTTTGCTTTTTGAAAACGAGTCAGAAAATAGATTAACTAAGACTCATGACTTTCAAGTCCAATTTAACGAGTGTGAAAGGAACAAATCACTTGACAATATTTTCTCTTTTGAACAAGTCAAAAAAGAGCTTAACTTGGACTCATGACCTTTCAAATCAAATTTAACGAGTGTGAAAGGGACAAATCACTCAGCAATATTTTCTCTTTTTGAACGAGTCAAAAAAGATCTTAACTCAGACTTGTTTGGGAAAGTCTAGGTGACAAGTCACGTGGGAGGCCAAGGCTCCCATGCCGGACTTCTGTGGAATGTCAGTATCTTATGGATAGCTGACATAAGCTTGGGAAAACCCAAATCTCTCCAAGTCGAGGAGGATAAAGAACTAATGGAGTATATAGTCTCCTTGATAGATCAGATAATGTCTCTCACTGGAAAATACATAGGCAGGGGCATTGGATACCCCAAAAGACCATTCCAATCGAAGGTGATCTCCTCAAAACCCGAAGGGAGAGGACTCGGGGAAAGTAGAGCTCTCTCTTGTTTAGAAGGTACAAGATCAGGGATGCTAACGATGTGGTTGAAGGATGAATCACCCTTTGTAAAGAGAATAGTATTGACCATATATTTCACTGGTACGACCACTTATTCAATTCTAGGTTGAAGAGGATGCAGGATAACAGGGGTAGGGGATACATCACTTTCGAAAAGGGGGGTGTGATCAAGAGAATATTGCAACAAAATTACTGTCATGTCAATCGGAGGAACAAGGTGTGGGGAAACCACATACGCCTCAGAATTCGAAGGGCCCTTATGTGAGCCCCATGCTTCTGGTATCGTAGTTGTGGATGGAAATAAATGAGTAAGGTGACTTCCTTCAAAAGTCCTGCAAAGGAATTTAGGCTTACGTCTTAGGTGTCTAGGCTTCTCAATTCCCCCAATTTCGTTCACAACAGCTGGTGACATACTATCAACGTGGTTGGTAGAGGTGGGAAAGTCATATCCTACATGGTTTATAGAGGTTGTAGATGTGACATCGATATTACTTGTGGAAATTAGTGCGGTGCCCCTAGCATGATTGGCAGCAGTCGGTTGCAAGTTGTCAACATGACTTGTATAAGTTGTTGACCCATCTCCAAAATGACTGGCAGAGGTTGGTGATGAAGCTCCAGTATGACTGACAGTGACTAGACTAGCAGTGAGTTGTGGCATTTGATGCCAAGGTCCAGGGAAATATTGGCTTTGAAACATTTCAGGCCAAGAAGGGTCATGTTTTACTCCCTTTTCTTGTCTGGAAAGGTAGTATCCTCCACCTAATTGATTCGAAGAGGTGTGTACATGCATCATCACCGAAGTCTTTGAAGAGACAAAAGTATGATAAATACTATTCGAGTGAAGATATATGTTGCCCCCTTGTGAGGGGGTTCCATAAAGATTATAGCCTAAAATGTACAACTGATTCTCCCCATATGAAATACCAGAGGATACATGAGGACCTGTCATGGGAAAAGTATTTGAAGAACCAACAAAGGATACATGGATGGGGTGTAATAAGTGGAATAAACACCCATCTGAGTGTTATCTCCCGATAGAGTATAGCTAGGATTGGATCCGTAATAGGGGAGGTTCCAACTACCCACGGTGAGAGTTGGTTGAGGGATGTGACTCATATCGAACGAAGACATAGGCATCGGAGCCAAGGTTCCCCCAGATCCAATGCTAGGATTCATATAAGTGGACCAGGGAGAGGATTGCATGGGCGAAGGCATATCAACGGGAACATGACTAGAGACCCAAGGCGTGGACTGAGTATCATAGTTCTACATCCCGTTATGAAAAGTAGTAGGATTCATCCCCATGAAATGAGTAGGGATCATGGGGTGGGTAGCGGTAAATGAAGGAGCAAAAGGAACTCAACTATCCATGATGATGACAACTTAGTGTAGACCCCTAAGGTCAAATAGTAATGAAAGAGCACACCAATAGTCAAATGGCCAATATGCATACAAACAAGATAAAGTGGTTGAGTGGCCTCCCTCCCTAAAGAAGGTATGTCTCGCCCAAGAGGGGCCTAAGACTCCCTGCTAAAGATTGGACATAATAGAATCATTTATAAGGGACCTCGTGGGCTTAACATCCAGTCAGTTAGATCCCCCGAGAGAGGTAATCCTCCATAAATTTTGTGTGTTTTTCGACCCTTATCTGACCCAAGGTACCTACAAAATAACCCCTACAAGTAACCTATGAGACACCTAAGTCAAGAAAATAATAAACCACTATATAACCAATGCACAGGTGAGAATTCGTAAGTTAGGTCCACTGTATGGGAAGGGTAGAAAAGCCCGAAACCTTGAAATTACCACCTCTCATGAAGGTAAAGGCACTAGCAAGATCCCCAAATACGAATAGATCCCCAAAAATATCTCTGATGCTAGGAAGGTATCGAGGGGATATCCTTTCAACCGACTTCGCACAACCTCATGATTAACTCCGGTGTGAGTGGAACCTCCTGATCTTACCAATTATATAATGGATTTCTCCACTCCCTGACTCATACACATATGTTGATTTAATTGCCTTGGCGAAGTTTACTCACAAAATCCTATTCCAAGGCACTAAATCCTAGGCTAGTTTGTGCACCCTAGAAAATAAAATCGTGACTAATCAATTTTAAATTATAGTGTTAGTTTTAATGGATGTGATTACTCAAAAAGGTATGATAGTGAAACTCATGGTGTTATGACTCTGTAAGAAAAGTAAATATGAAAATAATGCAAAGTACTAACTTTAACTTTCAATGAATGATATGCTTCTAAAAAACAATGCAATTTTCAAATTCAACTCTGTAATTCCGAAGCAAAATGCAATCTTTCACTATATGCATTAAGCTAATGATAATGACTTCAAAAGACAAAAATGCCAAGCAATGCAAACTGCCTATTTTTTTTTGTATTTTCAATATAACAAACTGAAAATGCATGGACTGAAATGTAACCTGATATATAGTGCTACTGTGTATAAAAAAGAGATAACTCAAGAAAGATACCAAGAAACAAAACACCCAGCCCAATGTGCAAGGAAAATAAAAATGAAAAGATGAAAAGAAAGACTTGCCCATAAATTCAACCAAAAGAGGGTTTCTTGTCATCCCACAAGCACTCAACAGGCACTACAAAGACCTAAGAAGACTCAGAAAACATCAAATCCCACCCAGCAAACACCAGACCAGGAAAAAAGGCAAGACAAACTGATGTATGTGACTGTTCAGGCAATCATAGTGTATATACGCAGCTTTCAGTGAGACATTACGCGTGTATACATGACTGTCAAGTAAAAAGGCGTGTATATGCTTTAAAACGAGTCTAGGCAAGGGAGAAAGGCTAAAAACTTAGACCCGGAGTGAACGTGAGCTATCAAGCAATGATACGAAAAGAACCACAATAGAAACGAGAGAAATCTAAGGAGAAAAATACTTCAAACCCTAATAAAGAAGATTCAATCCCTAGTGGAGCCGCTAATTCTATTACAAGGAAAATCTCTCTATGGCTAGGGTGAACCACAACAAATGGAAACGAATACAAAAATCAACTATATTCCAAACATATGCTATATAAACCAATATGCAAGCGAGATAAGAAAAAGGCCTGCCTCATCCAGATGTTCGATGAATTCCACCATTGAGCACTTGAACCCAAAGCTATATACCTGCAACTAGTTCTCAACAAACAAGCGAAGAAAGCATATGGTGATAATGTAAAAGGTTAGCACATTAGATAGCATAATCCATTAATAACATACCAAATACGTCCATGGATAATAAATCATATATTTTTAAGATATCAATTGGATGGGAAAGGAGTATTTCTATTAATAAATGATCAGGAGAAGTGAAAATATAATAGACTTCTGTGTCATCAAGGTTCAGAACCGAGAAACTAAGTTCCTTCCAGTTGAGCCTCCACTACTTCAATCCTCCACCAAAGGAAAGATCATAGAAGGAAAACAATGAGGTTCTCCATCAATAAGGGAAGAGATTGGGGAATGAACACTGAGTTCAGACTTAAAGGACAAAGGGATGCAGACTCAATATGAAGTAATAATTTCTCCAGAGTAACTTTGCTCTCAAAGTTGAATTCTTCTCCTTTTCCATATCTCAGAATTGGCCCATTTATATCCTTCAAAATGGAATTGAAGGGCCGAGTCAGAACATTTCCAGTATATGGAAGGCCAAGGATCAGAGATCTCCTTTCGTGACATGGAAACCCAACATTTAATTTTCATTTTTTGGCACAAATCCTGATGTACGCGGGTTGTAGTGGAGTATCCTACGTATACACTTTATGTATAGTGTGAAAGATGTGTACAAGTGGAAAAATTTGTATTTTTGTCTCTGGATTTTATCAACAGGGAAGATAAGTCTGCATAGGGAATTGGAATAAGGCCCTCTCTGCAAGATTGCGTATCGTGAGGTAAATCTTTCTCTAACAGCATGGCCACACCATGGCCTATCATAGTGAGACATTATCAGATGTTGTTTGTAATTACCCTACTTATGAAAAAGAAATGTACTCCATTGTGCAAGCCTGCCACTAGTGGAGACATTATATTCTTGGGAAGGAGACAGCCATCCACACTGATCATAAGCCACTGCAGTTCATGCAAACACAAGGCAAATTGTAGAATGACCACCATCAAAAGTGGTCCACGTACTTGCAACAATTCCACCTCAACATCAAGTATAAAACGGGAAACACCAACCATGTCTCAAATTGCCTCAGTAGACCATTAGTCACGAAAGTCACCACAGTGCTAGACTCTTGTGGCCATGAGACCTCTAAATGGCCCCAACTCTATGAGACAGACCCAGATTTCGCCACCACCTACCAAATGTTGGGAGCAAATGAAATTGTCTCTAATTTCTATATTCAATATGGGTTGTTGTGTCGTTTGGGCCATATCTGCGTTCCATCAAGCAAGCAAGCGAAAATGATATGGGAATCCCATTATAGTCAGGTGGAAGGATACTTTGGCATTAAAAAGACAGTGGCAATGATGCATAAACGTTTCTAATATCTGAAAATTTGACAAGAGGTAAACAAGTATATCAGGTCTTGCACTGGCTACACGATTTCCAAACTAGCCACTAAGAAATAGAGCATGTACATGCCACTGCCTACTCCTGACAGGCCATGAGAATCCATCTCAATTGACTACATGTTGGGCCTCCCGTCCACCAAGAGGGGAAATGATTGTGTTTTTGTGGTTGTGGATCACTTTTCTAAGATGGCAATTCTGGCTGCCTGCAAGAAGACCATCACATCAGGGGCCACTACCAAGATCTTTTTTGAACGAGTCTGGGTACATTTTGGAATCCATCAAACTATTGTATTATATTGGGACAATCTATTTCTCAACACATTCTGGTCAAGACTTTGGTCACTGGTGGACAACAAGCTCACCAAATCCACAACCTTCCACCCCCAGACAGATGGCCAAACCGAGGTTGTAAATCGAATGATCGTTCATATCCTGCGCATGTATATTTCCAAAAACCCTCACACATGGGATGAGAGTCTCCCCTATGTTCAACACAGTTACAACCAATCCCTGCATAGCTCAACCGACCACAACCCCTTTCAGGTGGGGTTGGGATGCCAACCATTGGGTCCCATAGATGTTGCACTAACCCTTGCGGTCACCTTGACAGACTCATCTCCTGATCCAACTGAAGTTGACAAAGACACATGGTTCAATGAGAATATCCAACAAATCTACCAACAGGTTTAGGATATCCTACAGAAGTCCAATGATAAGAACAAGAAACGCCATGATCAACACCGGGTGCCACATAAGTTTCAGGTGGGAGAAAAAGTTTGGTTGCAATTGTAGAAAGAGTTCCTTACAAGACCCCATTGAAAGATTTTCCCACTCTATTATGGGTCGTACACCATCACTAAGGCTTTGGGTGATAATTCTTTCGAGCTCAACATTCATCCTTTCCTTGGCTTGCACCCAATGTTCAACGCAGATATCCTTCGACTGTATTTCCCACCATTAGTGTACACCTCATATATAGTAGAACAATTATCACCAATATATATGAACCCTACTTCATACAAAAAAAAATCCAATGATCATATTGTGGACAAACATATCAAGGGCACTTGCCAACAAAGGATCCAACTTTATCAAGTTGTCAAAGCAGAGCAACTTCTGCACCAAGGAAAGTGGCTCACCTAGGTCCAAATTCAATATAAATTTCCTCATGTGATGGGGGAAATCAACACAATGGATACCATTGCTTCCTAATGAGGAAGGATTGATCCAGATGGATTTTGGTGGCCTCCCACCTATTCCAACTGGCTCATTTTGGTAGTTTTCTAGTTTGGTAGTTTTTTCCCTAGTTTTTGGGTCCCTGACTTGTGGGGTCGTTTTGAGGCCCCACAAGTCAAAATGAACTTTGATAAATATAAGAAAAAAATGTATTCCTCATATAGAACTTTCCAATGGTCTATCGTGCACCTAAAATGAAGATCGTATGCAAAAGATACGACCCCAAGAAGTTGACGTACTAACTTACCCAAACGAGGCCCACGTGACTTTTGGCGCTTCATCTCCTAGGGTTAGGTTTTTGGATGTCTAAGATTTTTGACATTCATGTTTATTGTAAAAATTCCTTCATAGCCTAATGGTAATTATCTTCTTATAAATGAGCGCAACCATCACATATCTTCTCAGAGGTAAGCCACCACCATTCTAGCAAGCTTGTTTCTGCTGCATTTTACAATTTCAACTTTTTTCCTTATTGCATACAAACCAATTTTATAGTATATCTGATATTATATATTAAGCATATTTTGACATTCTGAAAATGTATTCCGGATCATGCAATGAGTTGGAAACAAATTTAATAATGACTTCCAACAACTTCTTGAAAATTAGCAGTTTGTTGGATTTTTGTCTCTTTGACTGTTGCCACCTATCTCCAAGGCCTAGAATCAAATGAAAGAGAAGGGATTCAACCTCCCAATCATTTTTGTATGCTTTTTTCTATTAAAGGAAGGAGTGAGCTCTTGGAAGAGGTTGGTTCTCATGATCCAAGAGAGGAGAAAGCTTGAGCATTTTTAGCTACAGATTTGTAAGCCTGAGGGCTTATTGTTATGTAAACATATTTTCCATTTGAGATTCATGATATATGTGTTATCAGTTTGTAACTTGATCTATATTTTCATTCCTTTTATATCTTCTTTCTTATGTAAAATGCATACTATGAGGATCATGATTTCCTTTGATTAATGGATTCTTGAGTTGTAGAATATCTGATGTGTCTTGCCTATTAATCACTATTTTACTTGAGTACCTTTCATTAATTTTTGTAGAGAGGATCCTTTCCTAGTGAAATTTCTTCTTTTTTTCTTCTTCTTCATTCTTCTATCCATCATTATATATCTTTTATCTGGTACACAAATTGATTGCCTTATATTTGTAGATTGTTCATGACTCCATGCCCAACATGTAACTCATTGATTTACAATCAATTTTCTTCCTTTTCTTTTCTCAATTCCTTCATGTTGATCCTACCACTTTATTTCCAGGTTCGACCAAGCATATTTGAGGGGCCTTGTATTGCATATTCTACAATTCTATGTTTTTGGATCTATGATACTTTAAGCTAATAAAGATCAATTTTTCCTCTTTTTCTTATTTCTTTTGTGAATTGATATTGTTATGAGTAATTGAGTTTCTTATGAGCTTGTTTCATGAGGTGATTGAGAGAAGGATTTACTCTTTGCATTAGTGTTACAAGTTTTATTAATACACATAAATTTATTGTTGATTTTACTGTCATAGATGCCTGAAGTGTTTATGATTGAGATAAGTCACAGTCTCTTCTTCCACATCCATTTATCCAATTGATTATCTGGTCTTGTTTTCTTTGAAGCCTTTTTTTACCAAGAGTACGGTCTTGAGAGTCATATGAATGCAAGTTTTGATTATCTTAGGGTTTGTTCCGCCATTGTTAGAAAGATTTACCTATAAAAACTAGAATTATTTATATGTTACCAAGCTCATCTGATTTACAATCTAGGGTGACTCTTGGAGTTCTAACAACCCTATCATCCCATAGAGCATTATGCAACTCATTGTGCTAATCCCTGTGATTCTCTACAACTATCTTCTTAAGGATAGTTATTATTTTTTTATTGGTAGATTCGACAACACCATTTCCCTGCGGATAGTAGCTGGCATAATACTTAAATATAATCCATGTATCTAATGAAAATTTAGTCAAGAGAGTAGAAGAAAAACCTGTAGCATTACCAAATACCAATATTGAAGACACCCCAAATATTTTCATGATGTGTTGTTCAAGAAATTGTGTTACCACCTTCTCATAAACATGGTTCAGGGGAATGACTTATGACCATCGTGTGAAATAATCGGTAGCCATCAGTATATAGTTATCTCTCCTATTATATCTATTTTCCATTGTTCAAAAGGCCTAGAAATTGACATTGGTTTTAGTGGAATGGACTCTCTTGTTTCCTTCTGAGCACTCATTTGACAAACTTTGCATCTCCTAACATATGCATGAGTGTCTCTAAAAAAAGTTGGATAATAATATCCTACCCTAAAAATATTATGGGTTGTAGTCTCTCCTGTGAAGTGGCCCCCTACAGGATCGTCATGGAGTTCCTTCAACACCCTTTCAACATCTTCCTTTTTGAGACATCTTAGTAGAACACAATCATAATTTAAGCGGAAAAGTATTGAGTTAATAAGATGGCACCAAACATATTTTAGTCTGAGTTCCCTTATCTCTCTCGATTTTTGGTATTCAAGGAAGGTACCGTGATGGAGAAAATAATATAGGTCAACATACCAAGAGTCTTATGTGCGTAGGATGTACAACACTTCACCACACTAGAAATTCAATTCATTGTCCCAACCTAAATCACTATTTTCTATTAGGTCTTGGGATTCTTCCACCAATTTGCATAGTCCCAGACCCCTAACAATTCTCGTCGGTTTCATTTCAAGATAAAATTATTGGATTACAACCATCTATTTTCCTCTTATTTATCTCATTTCTTGTTGCGTGAATAGTGACCTAACGACTCGACGAGGCACTATGACCCTAGTATGATTCTTGAGGATGTAAGGCATGAATTGTTTTGCTTATTTATAAACAACCCAACCTTGTTTTTCAATGGATGGGTAATTAAGATCTGGTCCTTGTAAGTTAGTGCTCATGAAGGAGACAAGTGTCTCACTATTTTTTTCATCCTTTTGAGTAAGGACTGCAGCCAACGATTGATCTGAAGCAAAATTGTAGAGATAAAAGTCTCTACTGAAATCGAGGTTGTGTAGTACAGGGGATTGTGTTATGATAGTCCTAATTTTTTTGAAGGCTTCCTTTCCCTCACCAGTCCATTTAAACTCAAAATATTTTCATATCATCCTCTGTAGAGGTTTAACTGTCTCTGTAAAGTTTGGAGAAAACTTTATTACAAAATTGATCCTTCCAAAGAAAGATTGCATAACGTTTTTGTTATGAGGGAGTGGTAGTTTTGAAAAAAAAATTATGTGTTCAAGATTGATGTGGCTACAATCCATAGAAATGATGTGACCTAAGAGATTTCCTTCCTCTAATCCAAATATAGTCTTTTTTGGGTTTGAGGATATCCCATAATTTCGGCATCTTTCAAAAATTTGGGTGAGATGGGTAATATGATCATCCCTATCCTTGGAAGAAACAGTGGTGTTGTCTAGGTACACTACTACAAATTTGTTAATTAATCCTCAAAATTCCACATCCATGGCTATTTGGAAGGTGGCTCCAACTTTGATTTACCCAAATGGCATGCATTTGTAAGCAAATGTTCCCCATTTAGTTCAGAAAGTTGTTTTCAGTATGTCCTATTCCGATACTAACACCTAGTTGTATCTTGAGAAACCATCCAGAAGAGAGAATATTTGTGCTTCCGATATGGTCCGTAGAAGCTTTTCCATGGGAGGACATGATAGTTATCTTTTACTGAGGCTCTATTTAGGTTTCAAAAATCTACAGATAAACGAATTTCCCTGCATTTTTTCTTGATAGGTACTAGATTGGCCACCCATGCAAAGTGCCTTACTTGGAATATTATCTTGGCATCCAACAGTTTCTTTAGTTCCTTTTGCATCATGGGTTGCAGGGATGGGTGAAATTTATGCATATTTTTCTAGAAAGGTTTGACCTCAATTATTGATGGTATAGTGTGTTGAATAATCCTGGTGTCGTACATTTTCAAATCCTGATACGACCATGCAAACACGTCTTGATATTACTTGAACAAATTTAGATAGGCCTTATTTTACCCAAGTGATATTGATCTCCCAAGATTGATGTTTCAGGGGTTTTCAATAGTTCCTATATTTATGACTTCATATAATGGACATGAGCTGATGGTTTTGGTGTTTTTCGGTTTCTTAAATTTCTCTTGTAAATCAAAAAGGTTCTCAATATTGACTACTCCCTGAAGCATAGTGTGTAGTTTGGGTTGGATTAGATCACTACTATCTGTTGGATTAGGGATTTGATTTTCCCATACTACAATCATTTCTTTAAAAACTTCATTGTCAATGGCCAGATCCCTAAAATTTTCTTCATTAGTAAAAAATGATATGATTTGTTCATCTCCCTCAAATACCCTCCAGTTAGCAATGTTTTCTGGGATCTAAGGTTTGTATAATAGTTCTATAGAAAACATTGAGGCTTCATAATCCTCCATGGGGGACAACCTCGAAGTTTTTGTGGAAAAAGAATTAGCCATTGTGTTTTTGGATCGAGGTATGGTTGTGATATTGAATGATAGGAAATTTTATTTTAGCCTGTGAACTTCCTATTGATAATTCCTCAAATGGGGGGAATTGCAGTGGACAATGTTTTTTACCTATCTAATGATGATTTCCAAATCCCTAAAGAAAACTAGTTCCTTGATGTTTAAATCAATATATTTCTTGAGTCCTTGGACTAATGCCTCATATTCGTTCGTGTTGTTTGTGCACTCAAATTCCAACCTACAGGACAAAAAACTATGTTTTCCTTCTGGATTAATGAAAATGTATCTAGCACCAACCCCCTCTTGATATTTTGATCCATAAAAGTACAGAGTCTAGATTTCAGAAAAAAAAAAATTGGAACTCTCTTGTCCCAATCCACCTTAGGAAGTGTCATTTTAGTGTTATCGGCTTGAGCATGGGTGTTCTTCTCAAACTTATTACATTTCTCAATTATTTCAGCGTTTTCATGAAGTGATAATTCTAACCTCTAGGAAAGTACCTCTAAAAAATAGGGTGAGAAATTACCGAACTCAAAATCACATGAGTAATTTCCTAGGAATATGAACTCAATAGAGGAAGGTTCATTTGGGGCTTCCAAGTCTATGACATTATGCTTCAAATATTTTTCTTGGTTGATTATGATAATGTTGGGGTTTCCCTTCTATGGTAACCATAATTGGGACCAATCTATACTAAAATATTCATGTAATTTTTTAGACCAGTCCCTGCTTAACAACATCCTATAGGCCTTCAAAATTTCTATAGTTATGATATCTATGACTTGATGAAATTTTGGGTTAGAGGCAATCCTAATCATAACATCCTTTAACCCTCCAACAAATTTCACTTTAGTTCTATTTAGTTGAATTATATGCATCTCCATTTTGGTAGGGGTAGCATTTAACTTCTTGCATACTGAAAGAGGCATCACATTAGAGGAAGCAGCAGATTCAACCAAGAAATTGTACAGGTTCCTATTTTAAATTTCAAAAGTTAACAAAAAAAGGTGGAACATATGACCTAGGTTTCTTATCAACTATCATTGTATTAATGTTAGGATTTCGACTCTCCTCACGTTTTCCTATACCAAAGCTTGTGTTAGGGTCATAACACACACATAGGTAGAACAATATATTCGGATGTAATAAAGGTCAATATTAATAAGGCCTTTCAATAAAATAGAATAAGGCAGATGTAAGAAGACCTAATAGAAGCTTCTGCTTCTAGAAGGATCTTCCACTAGATGCTTCTTTTTAGTATAAATAGGAGTCGAGGGTATGAGAACCCTAGCTTGGAGATTATTGTAATAGAGCTCTACTCAACTGGAGGTTTCCCCCTCGAAGAGGCCCATGAACATTTCTTTCAAATTCAAAGTGTTATTTCTATTGTTATTCTTATATCATTTCAGTGTTATTGTGGTGAATGTTCTAGTTATATTGTTGTTGTTCTGCCATTACTAGCATTTTATTTTTGTTCTGCATACATTTTATATATGGTATATTACAAGTGGTATCAGAGCACTTTCCTCGGCAGAAAGTGTGGGTTAAATTTTTTTCAGTGTAGAGACGTATTCTGGCATCTTTAAGCCACAAAGATCTATCATTACAAGCATAAACCCGTGGTTGAGGGATTCATACACACAGGAAATACAAGTGGTACTTAAGCGCACATCTATTGGACACCCTTGTAACCCCTGTTGGTACCCCTTCGAGTGGTAGTGCATCAAATAGCACATGTGTATGGATCGGCCTAGATTACCTAAAGCCCTCTTTAGATAAACCGATTGGTCGTCTGACAACTATAGTGTCACCGAGAACAGCACTCGGGAAGATACTCTCTAGTACCTGGGTAGTCGGGTAGTACGACTAAGGGTACAGTCTATCCTCCTTAGTTAGTGCCCTGAGATATTGGGCCGAGTACTACTGTTGGACCTCGCATGTATATCAGAGAGCTATAGCACAGGGCAAACCCTTCTCTGTAGAAGCCTTGAATACCTAACCCTTGGGGACAGAAACATAAACAAATTAAAACAGACAAGATCTATTGTCGTGCAACTATGTTTGGGTTGCCAAGTACATACACATTTCTTTCTGGTTAAGCATTTGGGCATTTCATCTGTGCAGTATTCTTCAGACCGGAGTATAACTCCGTTAAAAAAAAAAAAACGAGTTTGGAAATTTTTTCACCATTATTTCAGACCTATTCCATTGGATTCATCTCTTCACCCTTATCACATTCATCCATATCATTTTTTCGGCAAAAATTTTTACCCCGCCCGCCCCTTTTCAGTTCCCCCATCCTCATGGCCCATACTCATAGCCAAGACTTGGAAGCTCACTTCAACACCTTGCAATATGGTCTCATTGAGACCCAACAAGAAGTGAAACAACGCAGTGTCAATGTCGTCGCCATCAATACAACCATCCAGTCCTCAATGGGCGAAATCAAACAAGACCTCACCACCTAGATTGAATCAATATTTTCGGCACTCTGCACCAAACTGAATATCCCTACAGATAACCCTTCCTCTTCCTCACCCCCACATACTTAAGGTGACCATTCCTCTCATTCCCATACCTTGCAGAACCATCACTTTCAACGTGACCTATGCCTTCGACGGGTGGATGTAACCAAATTTGATGGCTCAAACCCCACTGGTTGGGTAACCCAAATGGAACATTACTTCTCTTTATATATAATTACAGATGACTTGGCCAAACTCAGGTATGGTTTTCTCCATCTAGATCAAGAACGTTGGCAATGGTGGAAATGGAGAAAAAATTCTCGTCAAGGGTATATTGCTTGGACACAATTTGTGGCAGAGATTTATGAACGCTTTGACATTGACACCAACCATTTGGGCCATTTAACAAAGCTGAAACAATTAGGAATAGTGGAAGACTTTATAGCTGCCTTTGAGTGCCTGGATTTAAGAACAGAGGGCATGTCTGATGCCTTTTTCTAAGAGTTTTTTATCAGTGGCCTCAAGGATGAAATTCGGGCCCATGTCCTCATGGCTCAACCTGAGATTTGGGTGGAGGCTACCAAAAGAGATAAAGAAGCACAACGGGTTGTATCTTCTAAAAACCACAAACCCTCCTTCATCCCTCGCACTAAACCAGTAAATCCCACTACTCTCTCTGCTCCACTAAAAATCCAAAAATTGACCCGGGCTGAAATGGCTGAACGACAACTCAAAGGCCTTTGTTATAACTGTGATGACAAATATTTCTTGGGCCACAAGTGTAAAGAAAACAATATTTTTATGGCCATATCCGAGGAGATTTCAAAAGAATATGAATCCCTCTATGTCTGAATTACCTGAATCCACTGACATAACCCCTCCCTCAGACCCTCCCGAAGTAGAACCAGTCATTTCTCTCAATGCTCTCACTAGCTTCTCCGCTCCTCAAACCCTCAAGATAATCGGTTACATCAAACATCGAAAGGTCATCATTCTGGTTGATAGTGGTAGCACCCATAATTTTATTCATTGCCGCATTACCCAAGAAACTCATTGTTACATCCATGTCATCAATACTTTCCAAATCATGATTGCCAATGGTGGTTCCATGAAATGTGGAGGACATTGTGAAAATGTGTGTGTCCAAATTGGTGACTACCACCTTAAATCCCATATGTTTTCTATTGACATGAGAGGTTGTGACATTGTGTTGGGTGCAGACTGGCTAAGGACTTTGGGTCCCATTCTCATGAATTTTAAAGATTTAACCATGCAATTCGACCAGGAGGGCCACCAATATAAGTTCCAAGGCATCACCATCGGTTCACCTGAGATCATTAATTCCCATTGCATGGAAAATCTACTCAAAAAGGGTCATTCTAGTGTTATCGCCCAACTCCATGCCATACAAGAAACATAGACACCCTCCATACCGCAAGACCTCCAATCCATCCTTTCTAAACATCAATTGGTCTTTTCCACTCCCCAAGGCCTCCCTCCTTCCCGTGGTGTTCATGATCATTCCATTCCCCTTGTACTAGGAATCCTTCCTCCCAATATCTATCTGTATCATCACCCCTTTTCCCAAAAAAATGAAATTGAGAAAATGGTCCAGGAACTCCTTAATGCAAGTGTTATCCACCCTAGTATGAGCCCCTATTCGTCTCCTGTGGTCATGGTCCTAAAGAAAGAAGGTTATTGGTGAATGTGTTCTGACTTCCATGCCCTCAACAAACTTACCATCAAAGACAAATTCCCCATTCTTGTCATTGATGACCTCCTGGATGAATTGAGTGGCACCCAATTCTTCACTAAACTGGATATTCGTTCGAGCTACCACCAGATACGTATGAAAGAGGCAGATGTTCCTAAGACTTCCTTTAGAACTCATGAGGGCCACTATGAGTTTTTGGTCTTGCCCTTTGGCTTGTGTAATTCCCCCTCCACCATCCAAATCCTCATTAATCATGTCTTCCTTCCTTTTCTCCACCATTTTGTCTTAGTTTTCTTTGATGATATCCTCATCTATAGAAAAACCTGGACTGACCATCTTGCTCATGTGGATCGAGTTCTCCATCTACTCTCTCAGCACCAACTTTTTCTGAAATAGTCTAAATGTGCTTTTGGCACCTCAGAAGTAGAATACTTGGGTCATCTGGTTGGAAAATATGGCGTCAGGGTAAATCCTAAAACGATTGAAGCTATGCAAGACTGGCCTCACCCAAAGACTCTTAAGAGCTTGCATGGATTTCTAGGCTTAACAGGGTATTATCACAAGTTTGTTATGAATTATGGGAAGATTGCAGCACCTCTCACTGCTCTCCCCAAAAAGAACTCTTTCACTTGGACTCCAGCCGCTACTCAAGATTTTCAAACCTTGAAGATGGACATGTGCACCACTCCAGTTCTCGCCCTTCCCAATTTCACAAAGACCTTTGTGTTGGAATGTAATGCCTCAGGGAAAGGAATTGGTGTTGTCCTTATGCAAGAGGGTCGACCTTTGGCCTTTACCAACAAGCAACTATCTGAAAGAAATCTGAGAAAATCCATCTATGAAAAGGAAATGTTGGCTATTCTACATGTTGTGGATCTATGGCGTCCCTATCTATTGGGGCAACAGTTCCAAATTAAGACAGACCATCAAAGCCTCAAGTATTTTCTGGATCAATGCATTTCCTCCCCAGAACAACAAAAATGGGTGACTAAACTCTTTGGATATGATTATGAGATCATTTATAAGAAAGGAAAAGACAATGTGGTTGCGGATGCACTTTCCCGAAAATATGAAGATGAAGGATCCCTTTTTTCTCTTTCATTCATTGTACCAGATTGGCTCCAAGTCGTTCGCCAGGAATGGCTACAAAATCCCAAAATTTCACAGTTGATCCAGCAATTGTAGTCCAATGCTCCAGCTTCCCAAGGGTACTCTTAGATCCATGAGGAAATTCAATACAAAGGCTGTTTATATTTAAGTAAACAATCAAAGCTTAAATCCACGGTACTTTCTGAGCTTCATCCTACACCCACAGCAGGGCACTCTGGGTTCACCAAAACCTATGACAGGGTCAAACGTTCCTTTTTCTGGGATGGTATGAAACAGTAAATTCATAATTTTGTAGCTAAATGTGACATGTGTCAACGCAACAAGGGAGAAACAGTCAAATTGTTGGGCACACTACAACCGCTCCTAATTCCACCTGCTATTTGGAAGGATATCTCTATGGATTTTATTACCGTCTTACCCAAATCGGGAAATAAATCTGTCATCATGGTGGTTGTTGATTGCCTTTCCAAGTATGCTCATTTTTTCACCCTTCAACACCTGTTTACAGCATCCATGGTGGCTCAAATATTCATGGATTAGGTCTTCAAGATTCATGGCATGTTGCACTCTATTGTTTCTGATCATGGCCCAACTTTCACAAGCAACTTTTGGCAAGAACTGTTCAATATACAAGGCACAGAATTGCATCTCAACACATCTTATCATCCCCAGACTAATGGCCAAACAGAAGTTGTCAACAAGCGTTTGGAAACATATTTGAGGTGTTTTTCCTCAAAAAAGCAAAATCAATGGGCTCAATGATTACCCCTAGCTGAATGGTGGTACAACACTTCATACCATACAACTACACGCATGACTCCTTTTGAAGTGGTATATGGACAGAATCCACCTTCAGTTCTCTCATACTTACCAGGTGCCTCAAAGGTCTAGGCGGTTGACCTAACACTTACATCTCGAGAGGCCATTCTCCATACCCTCAAAGAGGATTTGGTCATGGCACAGAATCACATGAAGCAACAAGTAGATCAAGGTTGCTCTGAACGTCAATTTGCATAAGGGGATTAGGTGTTTCTTCGACTGCAACCATACAAGAAAACTTCCCTCAAGGTCGAGCATTGTCAGAAGCTAGCGCCCAAATTTTATGGTCCTTATAATGTTCTCAAGCATGTGGGACAAGTCTCCTATCAGTTAGCTTTTCCTAGCCATTTGAAGCTACATCCTATTTTTCATGTTTCATGCTTAAAGAAGGTGATTGGAGCTAAGTGCCAAATTCAAACCAAACTTCCAGAGTTAGTTGAAGAAGGATCCATTTGGCTACAACCAAAAGCAGTTTTGGACCAACGTGAGAGTTGCCTCAGTCAAAGAACCATCAAGGAATTTCTAGTCCAGTGGAAAGATACAACTCCAGCAGATGCCACTTGGGAACCAACTACCATTCTGCAGCAATTTCCTCATCTCAAGCCTTGAGGACAAGGTTGTTTTTAAGGGGGAGGACATGTTAGGGTCCTAACCCATACATAGGTAGAAAAATATATTTGAATGTAATAAAGGTCAATATTAATAAGGCCTTTCAATAAAATAGAATAAGGCGGATGTAAGAAGACCTAATAGAAGCTTCTGCTTATAGAAGGATCTTCCTCTAGATGCTTCTTTTTAGTATAAATAGGAGTCGAGGGTATGAGAACCCTAGCTTGGAGATTATTGTAATAGAGCTCTGCTCAACTGGAGGTTTCCCCCTAGAAAAGGCCCATGAACATTGCTTTCAAATTCAAAGTGTTATTTATGTTGTTATTCTTATATCATTTCAGTGTTATTGTGGTGAATGTTCTGGTTATATTGTTGTTATTCTGCCATTACTAACATTTTATTTCTATTCTACGTACATTTTATATATGTTATATTACAACTTGAATGTGGGATTGTATTTTTCATGAGGTTGTCATCTTCATCCAGGGCTTGAAAAAGTAAATCTTTTTGTTGAGGAATTCTACACAATCCCATCATCAAAATATTGTCTTTTAATTTCTTCAGGTCTTCTACCACGTTATACTCTAGCTTTGTTGTTTTGTGAGCCGGGAACTTTAGATCAAAACTCAATCGTGGGGTTGGTTGAGCTAAAGAGGTATATTTTTGGGTTTTCTTAGGAGCTTGTGCAATAGTAGGTTGGTTTTTCAAGTTGGGCGTCTTACTCCTAGTTTGAACTCCCAAAATTTTAGGACATTCTTCCTCCTCCATAGGGACTTCAAAAGATGATGTGTGACTGGCATCCCATAGAACCATAATTGTTTGCTCATGTGGTTCACTCTCCTCATTTTCTATAGTAATTGAGGTATAATCATTGGGTTGTTCTGTTAGAGCACAACCATCCAGGAACTTTTTTGCTAATAGATTCATGGAATTTACCCATTGACGGAAATCCTTTTCTGAATGATGTTTTTGATGACAGTTACAGTATGAATCTGAGGCCACCTCTCCCAAGTCATTTTTCAAGTTAGTAGAAAGAGGTTCTAAGGCTTTAAAAGGTCGATTCTTTCTAAGGAAAGGTTTGTAAGGTCTAGGGTTTGATGTGCCTTCCTCTGCATCTCTCTTCATGTCTATAATTTCATTGGAAAACTTCTTAACCATCCTTTGTAAGCTCTCCATATATGCATTGTCCTTTTCAATATTTTGTTTAGGTTGCTTTCTAGGAGGTCATGTCAATATAAGTCCTCATCTAGGTGTATGTGATGTTTCTTTATTTGATAAAGAGATCTGACCATATTTACACCCTTTCATTTGAAATTCAATAATTTTTTCCTCCTTAAAGTTTTCTTCTAGGGTGGGTTTAGTGACCCTTTTAATGAACATGGAGATAGAGTCCGGTAATGCGTTGGAATACACCTCAATTTTCAATTCTTGAGAGGGCTTGGCATATGTTTGAAACTTGTTGAGGATAGTTGTGAAATGTTGGTTGAATTCCTTGAATTTCTCCATGGGGCCCATGGAAGTGGCAAAAAGTTGAGCCATTAGGGCCCCAATAGTTGTTTCTTTGGTAAATTTATCCAAGAAATGATTCTGAAATTTCACCCAACTGATAATGGATCCGACTGGGAGGTTGAAATACCATGTTGAAGATGAGTTATCAAAGGTATAAGGGAATAGTCTGCACACTACGTATTCATGTTGGACATTCATTAATATTATCACTAATATAAATTTCTTGATATGGTCCTCGGGCAAGATGGAGGTTTTAGGATCAAATTTTGGGAGAAGTTTTTCTGGGTGCCTAAGCAAATGATGTAATATCCCTGGTAAGGCTAGGGAATCCCTGGAAAACGATGGTTATTTTTTTGTGGGTTGGTTGTTACCCTCTAGGACTTCTTTATTGTTATCTTCCATATTATCTGACTTGTTATCAAAATTTTCTGAATTAGAATTTGCTTCCTCGGACTCTAAATCGCTTGTGCTAGAAAAAGTTCTTGTGGGTGGGGTTATGAGAGGGGTTTTACAAATGAAACTAATAGGTTGATCAATTTTAGTAAGGGATAAATCCACCATATTTTCAACCATATGAACAAAGGTATGGTTTGGATTATCAACAACTAATATTCTTGTTTGCTTCCTTCGGGGAAGAAAAGGAGCTAATGGAAATGCTCTGATCTGTTGAGCGTAATCTATAGTAATTATTCTAAATCCATTGATTTAATTGTGAGGGATTCTGTAAGGTATATCTGGATGAAGTTATGATTTTTCTTCAATATGCATTGTCTCGCTTGTGGTGGGTGTACCTTCAATCTTAAGGTTGTCCTGAGAAGGGCTAGCCATGCATGTGGGATGATTTGAATTTGTAGGCTACTTGAGATAAGTTTCTATTAAAAGCATTGTTTTGACTAGCCATGCATTCGTCAAGATCTCCTTTTAGCACCAATTATGTTGAGGGGTCAAAATTCCCTTTAAATTAACAATAGGAATCATGCCCAGAGATGAGGCCTAATTAGACTCTTCCCTATTTTGATTAACATGATTCTCTGGACAGATGTTCTGATAAATGGGTGTTTTTAGATTGTTGTTGTATCTTTATAAATTCATTTATCAAGAGTTCAATGAATGAATCCTTAATAAGGTCGGGCATAGGATAACCTCTTATCAACAACATGTAGATGACACCATTTTTTCAAACAATATCAAAACATTAATATTTCCTTATAGATCAATCAACAACAAGCATCTAAGAAAAGGAGAGTATTCGTAGAAACAACACATAACCATAAATAATTCAAGTTACTATATAACACAATTTTATAACACCATCATATTCATGCTGAGATACATTTAGTGACTAAAACATTTCAAGATAGCTCAAAAACACAATTATTGTCTTACTAAACCACTTGTAGTAGTCAATCAACAAAGTAGAACAATTCACAAATTGAATTACTCCACAAGCTTTGGCAAGAATCATTTTCCGCTCTACAGTAGCTTCAATATTAAACTAAAAAATGGTTATCTATCTAATCCTCCACTATTACAAAACATTTGACCCTTTCAAATGGGGTCGGACCCTTTATTTATATAAAAACTTCATGAAAAAACTTATTACTAACACTTGTTAAACAAGGGATGATAAAAAATAAGTGGATCATGGTTGCATGGAAACTGTCAGTGTGATTTTGTTAACTCATAAGGTTCATTCTTTCATATTCTGACCATTTGGAAAAAATATCTTCACAAGTGTGTAAATAAAAGAATCGGTGTTGGTCCATCAACATTCTCAACCTATCCTTCATCTCCATTTCCCGGTCTCTAAATATGTCAACCTTGGATCCTATATGTTGTAGGAACCATGCTATCCCTATTGGCCCATCGAAGAGCCCTTTAACCTATCCCTTGTCGAGTTTCCAGATATCCTAAACCTTAGCTTCAAACTCGCCATCTAACTCGTCGAATAGTCAGGCTATGATGCGTAAGTTGACAATGTCATTTGGGGAGCCAAATTCTGGGAGTTGAAGATCTATCATTTTCTTATTAATGTGGTCCCAATTTCTGAGACACTCTTGCTATATTTCTTGCATTTTTAATTGTCCCTCTTTTTCCATTTGTACCAAATACTCTGCAACTACCTTGAATCTGGATAAAATCTCCTCGGCAAGCATCTCGATGCCATGTTCTTCTTCCCCTCTGCCTTTCTGGATCTCTTTGATATATTCAATTTATTTTGATACCTGACCATCTTTCTGAGACCATATCATCATATCCTTGTACGCCACGAAGCCCAACAAGGTTTCTTCTTGAAATACAACAATCTTGGTAATAAAGACCTCCCTATTCGACTTGAACTGACTATAAATTTATATGAATTCAATCTTCATGAACCTTACTTATTTGGTGGCATTTTGATAGTATTCCACTTGATGCCTAAGGTGTTCCAATTATGATCTCATAGATTCAAATTCCCGTTCATATTCCTTTTCTATGTCTATGTTGGCAATGGATATAACTATTCCTTCTCCTAACAACTCACTTACCCTAGAATGTCTTGCATCCAACAATGTTTCCTTAGTGGTGATGATCACGATGTTGTCGAAGATGATTCTGCTCTTTTTCCCTGTCCTCCTTAAAACCACTTGCCTCTTTCGGTCATAAGAAATGGCCTGGACATTGGCCACTTCATCTACAGGATCTGGGATTGGTTTCTCCCACCATGTGAGGAGATTTCCTAACCTTCCTAGTGTGTAAAAGTGTTCAAGCATCATTTCCTTTCCTTTTTCAGCTTCAGGATTTTTATGATTGGTCCATGTACTTGGTTCTTGAGTCGTTCGAGGCCCTTCAAAAACGTTTTTTGACCCCACCTTTGTCCCAATATGGGGATCTCCAATTTTCTCTGTACTTGGGGAATTTCCCAAGATCTTTGTCATTGTGCCTTCAATTGAGGCTGTTAATACTGAGAGTGTAGAGTGTGTGGGAGGTCCCGTTGAGGTTTCCTTGGGTTCCCAATTTCCTTCTGGATCTTCATATTTTTCTCCTTTGTTGGATTTACCTCCGAACGATTCTTCAATATATGGGCTTCCTTACTATTTCAATGGTTCATAGGTTCGATCTAGAGTGGTATGATCACCTTCAGCTGCAATTGGGTCTGATCCTATATCCAAAGAATCTAGACCCTAATATACTTGTGTTCTTAGTACCTCTATTATTTCTTCATTTTTAATAGGAATTGCAGTATATATTTATTCCACATCGCTTTCATATATCGTGATTAGGTCAGCAATGACAAGAGCTAATTTCCCTAGGTTGGCAGGTCTTACTAATAATAAACGGTTTTTCCTCCTTGGTTCCTCTATGGAGAGTTGATCTGAGGTCTATTTCTCATTGTCTCCTTTTTCCATGGTAGTTCCATGGGTTTCTATCTCCCCCATTCCTCCAAATGTGAGAAGGGTTATTTCCATGGTTTTTCCTTTCGGTACCATGACAATGTCCCCATGCATCTGTATTATCCTTTCATCTTCATCCAAGAGTCTTTGTGCCTCAGAACTATCTAGTACATTCTCTGCACCTTCCTATCAAATTTGTGCCATTTTTGCTAGCTCAAAGATATGTTCTAGAAATTCCAATTGTTCACCCCCAAGAAAGGCCACGAACCTGATCAGATGGTTTTTATTTCCCATAAAAAAAATTGTCCCAACTCAAATAATTCTCTATGAATATTGCATCCTTGAAATCATCATGTGGGTAAGGCCAATGAGACACTATCTAATTAGCATGTTCGACCACCAATTTTTTCAGGTCATGTCTTCTATACTTCTCAGTGACAAATCTACATTTAATTTGGCTTTGAGCTTTTTGTCTGGACTATGTGGTATCCTTCATGAAATGGTAACCTACATAGAACCCATAGGGAATGAATATCCTTTTATTGTCTTTTACCAGAGATGCAATGAAACCTTTTAGTATATTCTGGTATCAGATTTACCCTAACGCCAATTTATCGGGCACATGAGCTCACAGCAAGTGTGGTGCTCCAAAAGCTTCAAAAATCCTAATGTATGTGTTCCTTTCTTCCAAGTACCGATGCCTAATTTTGGATATTACCTTCCCGATTTCTTCTAATAATCTTGGGAAATCCTACTTAAAAATTAGAGAATACACTTGAGCTATGAAACCATTGCAGACTAATCCCATTGATCATTTGTACCTATTATCCCATAATATTCCGAAGTAGACATGTACATGCACTTCAGAGACATGTACATGCACTTTAGAGGTGTGTACTTGCACTTCAGAGACATGTACATGCACTTCAGAGACATTCCAACTTAGGTTCAAGCTAGGGAAAACATGTCTAACACATATTTCATCTAGTAGATAAGACACCATGTAGAATGAATGGGTTTCCCTGGGCTTTGGATTATGTGCCTCTTCTATCTAGGTGCTCAATTGTTTCAAGATAATATCTCCCCAATTAAAAGTGATTTCATATGTAGCATTCATGTGGGCCAAAGGAATCTAGGCTTTGAAGGACTTGGAGAAATCCTTCTCTCCATATAAATAATAGATGAAGGCCATAAGGAAAATGTAAGGTTCTCAGAGGTTCACTATATTGAACCAGAGGCCCGATTTACAAACTTCTTATCCTTCCTCCACCAGGATTCTAGCAATTGGTCGGTGTTATTTCACTCGTAGAATGCTACGAGAAAATATTTATTCAACTTGACTTCAGCTTCCTTGAGCTTGTAGTACGTGCTCACTTATTTCGGAAAGAATACTCCTATGCACTCCCCATAATTTTTATTTATAAGGAATTTCTCTGCATCAACATGATGGATGATCGATTCAAAAATCTCAAAACATTGCAAGACGGGTGTCTTGGATGCTACTAGGTACAATGAATATCACTTGATGTTTAGGAAAACCTAGTCATCTAATCCCCTTACCTCCGGGTCACTGCAAGGCGTGAACTCTAGTATATCCTCGTAATGAAACTTGTTATACAGTTCCAACTAGGAAGGAAGAATCACCTTGGAATCTGTGCCATTATCTATGTCTTTGAAGAATGGGGGAAGACTTGTGGGATTCTTTTGCGACATTTACCAATGTTCCTTGGGGGAAAAATCCATCTTTTTCACCGCCGAACTGGACGCCTCTCCAACTTTCTCACTTCCTCCTTTTGGGGTTTTGGGTGACCTGTGGGTTTCGAGTCCTTTGGGAGACATTTTTCTAAAAAAAAAATAATTCATTTCAGTTCCTCTCCTACCATAAATTTCAAACAAAACTACGATAAATACCTGCGTGATGAAATTCTTCCTAAGTCCAATACTCACCAGTTATAGATTTGTGATAACATAACACAAATTTAGTCACTTAGAAATATTGGATCAACTACAAGTTCATAAATAAATTCTAATGATCCTATGCAAACACAAGATCATTCAAACATGTTCAAATAAATAACAGCTAACCCTCACCTCTGCAATAATTAATTTTCCGTTACAACGGATCCATGGGATATTTTCATTAATTGCATTCATCGCTTGTGCCATCTCTTGTAATAAAAGCGTCGATCAAACTAGCAATGCGAAAGAATGTTGGAGTGTTTTATTGGGGATTTAAATGATCGTAGATTGGCGTGAGAAAGTATGCAATCGGTGGTAGACCATTCAGGCTGCTTGAGGTTTTGAAAAAGCATGTCTAAATAGCATATCTGATGTAAATGATGGGGTATGTTCTTTTTCCTACATGTGATTTTACATGGGGTTGATGTGGAAACTTTTAGTAAGCCTGAAACATAGGGATGCATGCAGGTAGAGGGCTCCTAGATGGATGATCTTGATGAATTCGGGGATCCTCGGAAAGACCGAATGAACGATTCATATTGTTCATCATAAGTTGTCATATCAGTAATTTGCCATAAGTAGGATGAAGGTATAAACATAGGTTTAGTATTCTTGATCAGCTGACGCTAATGTCTATCAGTGTTTGGCATTTTCTCATGGTCCGCGTGTTTCCTTATGTTCACTCCCCGATGCTGATTTCCGGTGTTACTATTAATAATGAGAGGGGGGTGAATCAGTATCAAGTACAATTTCAAAACATTTTCAACTTATACTTAAACCATTCAATTATATCCAATGAGCAATGAAAAATAGTATAAGAGTTACACTAATACACCATAATACACCATGCACAATATATGAGAAATAATCAATAGTTATTGTTCAAGGGAAGTAATGAATTCCAAAGGTAGCTACAAGTTCCAAATATAAAGGGAGGGATAAAACTCCAAGAGGAAGATACAATCCTCCAATATAAAGAGAGTGTTTACCTCTCCATCGTTGCCCCTTTCTTCCACCCAAGAATATATGAGAGATAATAAAACTTTACATTAAATCATCATCATCAACCAACCATCACATATAACATGATAATGCTTCCTGAGACTTCTTCAACTTCTACAATTCTTCAATTATTGGAATACTCGGATCCTATAGATAATATTACTCAATTCATTCTCTGAAACTTCTCCAAGTTTCACTCCTTGAATCCTCCCCAAAAATAAGTTATAGAGAGAATGGTAGACCTTATTCAATTTTGGTTTATTCAGGAGAGAGAAATTGTACAAAATGCCCCACGCTAAATATTTAACATCAGGTTTTGAAAATCTCACACAAGAAACTACAGTCTATACTCTTTCCAATGAAATTTTTCTCACTTAATTTGGATTCTCTATGAAGAAGTTATGACTCTGTACCCGGAACACCTGTTTATTGACTAGCTTCAGGACTGGTCAAAAACCCTATCTTCCACAGAGTGTATCTCAAAAAAATTATAGAGAATAAAGAGATGAATTTTTTACCACAGTTACCTTGATATGTCTTGTCAATACCATATCAATTTCACCACCTGAATCATTCTAGAAAAAAAATTATAGCGAAAATGGTAAGATGACCTGTAAATAGCATACCTTAGAACACATCACCAAAAGACTTCATCCTCCCTTGAAATCCGGCCTTCTTTACTTATGATTTCCTCTGAAATTCGACTTGTATGTAAAATGAATGTATAATGATATGTATTTATACCATTTATGTCACTTTATTTTAACATTAGGGCCAACCTGTCACTTTCTTATTTTGTAATTATTTTCTTTAATTGTCTTCAGGGCCACCCTGTATTTCCTTCTTCAATTTACTTTGTCATCTTCAAAAATTCATTTCTCCTCAACCATGAGGTTCCACATGATATGCCACATACCACTGGAAACAACATGATTTATACTATCCATCCATGGGTGTTGTATCTGCATGTGCATTTTCCTTCATGTCTAAATACCTTCATCAATCTTGCGGTCCAAAACCAATGACTAGGGTTGACATCAATGACAACAACCAATCTTCCAACAATCTCCCCCTTTTTCATTGATGGAAACACTCATGCTCCCCCTATCATCATGATCCCAATTTATCTCCCTCTTTGAAATCAATGGAAAAGGGTAGGGATTCTCCCCCTGAGTTTAATGGAAAAAGGTAACCTTCTTCTTTGGGGCTGCTCCCCCTGAACATATAGCACTTAATAACACTTCATTTTTATGGTCTCTTTCTTCCTTGGATATTTTTGGTGGTTTTAGGACGTATATGTTACTTGGTCTTTTTGTTGTAGTTGCAACCAATCTTCCTAAACCTTCTTCTTTGATTTTGCATCTTTGTGAATCAAACGTGAGAGTATATCCTTGATCACACATTTTACTAACACTTAGTAGATTATGCTTCAAGTCTTCAACCAATAGGACATTATTTGCTTTTAAATTCTTGCTTCCAAGCTCTACTACACCTTCTCCAAGTATTTTGGCAGATGAGTCATCTCCAAATGCAACATTGCCACCTTTTATCCTCAAGATTATGAATTTGTCTTGATCCCCAGTCATGTGTGAAGAACATCCATTGTCTATGAACCATTCATCTTCTTCTTTACATTCTTCAGTGGTCAATTCTATTTGAAAATCTTCATTGTTTGGAATATTTTTCCTTCTCTGTATTGTGGTTGGCATGGGGACATATTCCTTCATATATATGTAGTCTCGTGCTTTGTGACCAAGATAATTACATTTGTAGCATACAATATTTTTTTCCATCAATGGGGAAAATGAATTATAACTTTTGTTGACAAATCCATGATTATTTCCATATCTTCTATTTACACCATTCATGGTTATTTCATAGTTTCCCCTTTCATTGATTCTACAATTAATTTCCTTATGTCCAAAATTTTTGCAAGTATAACAATGACCAAGAAAAAAAATTTGATACCTTGGAGTAAGTGACCTTATTTGTGATGTAGTCCATCTGGGTTCATGATATACTCTTCTGTAGTTTCCTTCATACTGATTGAAGCTTCTTTGATTCCTGAAGGTAGGAGGTCTTCTTGGATATTCATCCTTTTGAAATCATTCCTTCTTTCTGGTATCCTGGTCCACTTCTCATCAATTGTCTATGTAGCTCTTTATTCAACTTTGTTGTTGGCATTTGCATCTTCTTTGTATGAAGTTTCACCCATGAATCCAAGATGTGTTAATTCTTTTGGAACTTGAGAGTTTCTTAAGCTCTTCCTCAATGAGACAACTTCTTGTTCAAGTTTCTCACAATCTTCTTCTTTCTTCATCATTTGGACATTCCTTACTTCTCCTATTCTTCTTTCTTCTTCGAGTAGAGTTTTCAAGAAAATGGTTTCTTCTCTTAGTTTCTCAAAGTATTATAAGTGTTTGTTTAAGCTTACAATTGTCTTTTCACAACCACCCAATTCACTTCTTAGTTTTCTATGCATGTCTTTGAGATTGTTATTTTCAATCTCAACATGCTTCAATTTTTTAAGATTCTCATCTTTTTGTTGAATAATTTATGCTTCATGATTTTCTTCTTCTTCATTGGACTTTTCTTCTTCAGTGTCATATATTTCAATCCTTGGATGAGGACATTCAAATTCAACATGTCCTACTCCTTCACAATTAAAGAAAAAGAACTGGCCTCTATTTTATTCTTTGAAATATGAGATGTTGTAATTTTCTTTAACTTCTTCTTCTACTTCTTCCCTTGCATAAAGGTCTTGTAGCTTGTCCCAAATATCTTTTGATGATTCACATGATCCCACCTTGTATTTCACTGAATCTATCAATCCATCCAGGATGGTATCTATTGCCAATTTGTTGTTCCTTTTTTCTTCCTTCTGAGTTGCAGTCTTTGGTTTCTTCAAAGCATTGTATCCTGAAGCAACTGAGAAAAAAAAATATGCCCCAAGATATTTCAAGTAAGTTTCCATTCTATTACTCCAGTATTAAAAATTGCTTCCATAAAATGGTGGAATCCCATTTGGAATTTTGTCTTCCATTTCTGCTTAGGATCTTCCTTCCAGTGGTTAAATTGTACTGAAGGTAACCAGATCTGATACCAAATGTTAATACTGAGAGGGGGGTGAATCAGTATCAAGTACAATTTCAAAACCTTTTCAACTTATACTTAAACCATTCAATTATATCCAATTAGCAATGAACAATAGTATAAGAGTTACACCAATACACCACAATACACCATGCACAATATATGAGAAATAATCAATAGTTATTGTTCAAGGGAAGTAATGACTTCCAAAGGTAGCTACAACTTCCAAATATAAAGGGAGAGATAAACCTCCAAGAGAAAGATACAATCCTCCAATATCAAGAGAGGGTTGACCTCTCTATCCTTTCCCCTTCCTTCCACCCAAGAATATATGAGAGATAATAAAACTTTACATTAAATCATCATCAACAACCAACCATCACATATAACCTGATAATGTTTCCTGATACTTCTTCAAATTCTGCGATTCTTCAATTCTTGGAATACTCTGATCATGTAGATAATATTACTCAATGTGTTCTCTTAAACTCCTCCAATTTTCACTCCTCAAATCCTCCCCAAAAAGAAGTTATAGAGAGAATGGTAGACCTTATTCAATTCTGGCTTATTCAAGAGAGCGAACTTGTATAGGATGCCCCACGCTAAATATTTAACATCGGATTCCAAAAATCACACACAAAAAACTAAGTCCGTACTATTTCCAATGAAATTGGTCTCACTTAATTTGTAATCTCTATGAATAAGTTATGACTATTTTACCCGGAACACTTGTTTATTGACTAGCTTCAGGACTGGTCAAAAACCCTATCTTCCATAGAGTGTATCTCCAAAATTATAGCGAATAAAGAGATGATTTTTTTATCACAGGTACTGTGATATGTCTTCTCAATACAATATCAATTTAAGAATATGAGTCATTCTATAAACAAAATTATAGCGAAAATGGTAAGATGACCTGTAAATAACATACCTTAGAACACATCACCAAAGGACTTCATCCTCCCTTGAAATCCGACCTTCTTTACTTCTGATTTCCTCTGAAATTCGAATTGTATGTAAAATGAATGTATAATGATATGTATTTATACCATTTATGTCACTTTATTTTAACATTAGGGCCGGCCTCGCACTTTCTTATTTTGTAATTATTTTCTTTAATTGTCTTCAGGGCCGACCTGTATTTCCTTCTTCAATTCACTTTGTCATTTTCAAAAATTCATTTCTCCTCAACCATGAGGATCCACATTACATGCCACATACCACCGGAAGCAACATGATGTATATTATCCATCCATGGGTGTTGTATCTTCATGTGCACTTTCCTTCATGTCCAAATACCTTCATCAATCTTGCGGTCCAAAACCAATGACTAGGGTTGACATCAATGAAAACAACCAATATTCCAACAGTTACTTGGGAATCGATGTTTATCTCTTCAACCCATCGATAAGTGTTTTATCAATCTCCCTCGCCGACACCTGATGTTAATCGACATCGAAAAATTTACGAGCAAGCAGCACCTCCCTGCACAGTTGGTATCCTAAACGGTTGACGCCTGATGTTGATTGGAATCGATATTCTCGAGACTATGCCACAACTTTGACACATGAATTGAATTCACCGACACCTGATGTTAATTGATGTCAAAATTCCAAGCATGTGTTGTGCCTTTTGACATGCATATTTTTTTGGTTGATTCCCGATTCGCCCAATTGATAATGGATCTGACTGGGAGGTTATGTTGAAGATGAGTTCTCAAATGTATAAGGGAATATTATGCACACTACATATTTATGTTGGAAATTCATTAATCTCGTCACTAATATAAATTTCTTGATATGGTCCTCGAGCAAGTCGAAGGTTTTAGGATCAAATTTTGGGAGAATTTTTTCTGGGTGCCTAGGAAAATGATGTAATCTCCCTGGTAAGGATAGGGAATCCCTGGCCAACCATGGTTGATTGTTTGTGGGTGGGTTGTTCCCTGCTGGTTGGTTGTTACCCTCTAGGACTTATTCATTGTTATCTTCCATACCATCGGACTTGTTATCTAGATTTTCTGAATTAGAACTTGCTTCCTCATATTCAGAATCACTTGTTTTAGAATAAGTACTTGTGGGTAGGGTTATGAGAGGGGTTTTAGGAATGAAACTAATAGGTTGATCAATTTCACTAACAGATAAATACACCATATTTTCAACCATATGAACAAAGGTATGGTATGGAGTATCAACAATTGATCTTGCGGTTTGCTTCCTCCAGGGAAGAAAAGGAGCTAATGGAAATGCTCTGTTCTATTGAGCATAAGCCCTAGTAATTATTCTAAACACGTTGATTTTGTCGTGAGGGATTACATAAGGTATCTCTAGGTGAAGGTATGAGTTGTATTCAGTATGCAATGACTCTCTTGTGGTGGGTTTACCTTCAATCTTAAGGCTATCCTAAGAAGGACTAGCCATGCATGTGGGATGTTTTGAATTTGTAGGCTATTTGAGATAAGTTGATGTTTAAAGAACTGTTTTGACTAGCCATACATTCCTCAAGCCCTCCTTCTAGCGCCAATTTTGTTGAGGGGTAAAAATTCCCTTTCAATCAACAGTAAGAATCACGCCCATAGATGATGCCCAATTAGACTCTTCCCTGTTTGGAGTAACGTGATTCTTCATATGGATGGCCTGATAAGTTTTGATGGGCTTTACTATGTTATCAAATGGGTCTTTTTAGATTGTTTTTGTTTCTTTATAAATTTATTTATTAAGAGTTCAATGAATGAATCCTTAAGAAGGTCAGTCTTAGGCTAACCTCTTATCAACAACATGTAGATGACACCATTTATTCAAAAATTATCAAAAAATTAATATTTCCTTCTTGATTAATCGACAACAATCATCTAAGAAAATGATAGTATTCGTAGAAACAACACATAACCAGAAATAATTCAAGTTATTGTATAACACAATTTTATAACACCATCATATTCATGTCGAGATACATTTAGTGACTTCAATGTTTCAAGATAACTCAAAACACAATTACTGTCTTACTAAAGCGCTTGTAGTAGTTAATCAACAAAGTAAAAAAATCCACAAATTTAATTACTCCACAAGATTTGGAAAGAATCATCTTCCGCTCTACAAGAGCTTCAATATTAAACTAAAAAATAGTTCTCTGTCTAATCCTCCACTATTACAAAACCTTCGACCCTTTCAAATGAGGTCGACCCCTTTATTTATATTAAAACTTCATGAAAAAACTTATTACTAACGCTTGTTGAATAAGAGAAAATAAAAAATAAAGTGGATCATTCCACATGTAAACTTCAGTGAGATTTTGTTAACTCATAGAGTCTGTTCTATCACATTCTGACCATTTGGAAAAAATATCTTCATGAGTGTGTAAATAAAAGAATCGGTGTTGGTCCATCAACATTCTCAACCATTCCTTCATCTCCATTTCCTGGTCTCTAAATATGTCGACCTCAGAACCTAGATGTTGTAGGACCCATGTTATCCCTATCGGCCCATCGATGAACCCTTTAACCCGTCCCTTGCCGAGTTTTTGAATCTCTAGAACATTAGCTTCAAACTCACCATCTAACTCACTGAATAGTCGGGCTATGATGCATAAGTCAACAAATTCATTTGGGAAGCCAAATTATGGGAGTTAAAGATCTATTATTTTCTTATTAATGTGGTCCCAATTTCTGAGACACTCTTTCCATATTTCCTGCATTTTTAGTTGTGCCTCTTTTTCCATTTGTACCAAATACTCTACAACTACTCTGAATCTCACTAAACTCTCCTAAACAAGAATCTCGATGCCATGTTCTTCTTCCCCTATGACTTTATGGATCTCTCTGATATATTCAATTTGTTTTGATACATGACTAGCTCTCTTAAACCATCTCATCATCTCCTTGTACTCCACGAGGCCCAGCAAGGTTTCTTCTTGAAATACAACAATCTTAGTCATAAATACCTCCCTATTCGACTTGAATTGACTATAAATTTCCATGAATTCAATCTTCATGAACCTTACTTCTTGGGTGAAATTCTAATAGTATTCCAATTGATTCCTAAGGTGTGCCAATTCTGCTCTCATAGATTGATATTCCTTTTCTCTGTTTATGGTGTAGATGGATATATATATTCCTTCTCCTAGCAACTCAATTACCCTAGAATGTCTTGCATCTAGCAGATTTTCCTTAGTGGTGATCATCACAACATTGTCCAAGGTGATTCTTCTCTTTTTCCCTGTCCACCTGACAACCACTTGCCTCTTTCATTCATAAGAAATGGCATGGAAATTGGCCACTTCATCTACAGGATCTGGGATTGGTTGCTCCCACCATGTGAGGAGATTTCCTAACCTTCTTGGTGTGTGATATTTTTCAAGCGTTGTTTCCTTTCCTTTTTCATCTTCAAGCTTCTCATGACTAGTCCATGTACTTGGTTCTTGAGTCATTCGAGGCCCCTCAAAAAAAAAATTTGACCCCACCTTTGTCCCGATATGGGGATCTCCAATTTTCTTCGTACTTGGGGAATTTCCCAGGATCCCTATCATTGTGTCTTCAAATGAGGATGCTAATCCTGAGAGTGCAGAGTGTGTGGGAGGTCTTGTTGAGGTTTCCTTGGGATCCCAGTTACCTTTTGGATCTTCATATTTTTCTCCTTTGTTGGAGTTACCTCTGAATGATTCTTCAACATATGGACTTCCTTACTCTTTCAAAGGTCGAGGGGCTTGATTTAGAGTGGTATGATCACCTTCATCCACACTTGGGTCTGCTCCTATATCCAAAGAATCTATACCCTAAGATACTTGTGTGCTTAATACTTGTTGAGCTCCACTTTTGCCATGTTTTATGCTATACAAAAACATTCATTTTTACACCTTTTCCCGCATTTCATTGTTAATACACACCATAAACCCTTATTAAATGCCATCATTCGTCATTTTCTCTGGTGTGGTTAATACATCGTCTTTTCTATCTTTTTAGTGGTTAAAAGATGATTATATCATGGTTTACTTATGACGGTTTGTGAAGTGTGATTCTTGTACTAGCACAATCAATATTCTTGTACCATAACAACAGTTCAACATTTCCACACCAATATTGTCATTTCGGTACCTGTCGTTATTTAGCATAATCACGTGATTTGAGGAAACAATAAAAAACATGGGTTTTCTCCGCAGTGACGTCAGCATACAAACAAGTGTGTCAAAATCCACCCAAATCTCACATGTGGGCTTCCATATCAGGGGGAATAATTCAGCCAAATTACTAAAAGTTCTAGATAGTTAATTTTGGCCTCGATTTTCATGCAAATAATGAAGAATATGAAGAATATGGAACATGGGTTTTGTTCCCAGCATGATAATTTAGTGTTCATGTAGGTTGTTTTCTAAACAAAGGAAATGTTCAATATGTATGGATGTATCTTTAACTAATGTTTGAACAATTGCGCCCAGATTTAGTTTGCGTCTAGACTGTCGTCTCCAAAGCTCTGACTTGCAGTCAAACGGTTTATCAAAGAATGTCATGTGGCTAGAATAGTTTCTCATATTAATTAATTATATTTTTATATGGTTGTCAATATGTTCTCCTAAATCGTAATCTTCCAAAGATGAATAATAAGTTGTTATGTGTTAAATGCATACAATCAACTATTCTTGGGAATTAGTTCAATGGCCATTTGTATAAATTCAAAGGGAAGCGATAGAGTTGGGGGAATCCAATTTTGATTTTATTGTTCTAATCTATGATCTGTTTGAGTGTTGGATTAGTGTTATCTACAGGTGATGTATCTTTGAGACTTATTTCAATGGAATGATATGTTGGTACTTTTGAGAATCGATTGTGGCATGAACTATTCGTGATTATGTAGCTTCCTAGGCAGCATGATGCCAGTTGGGAGGGCCCACCAACTCGGCCCACGACTACTCTATTCTCTGTAATGTATTTCACTATAGTCTGTCTTTTACATTTTAATAGTAGCTTGTTTATTTTACAACTGTAACTAGATTGTAGTGTGTTTCATCCCTTGCTTTGTTTTGATTTTGTGGTTGTTTGCAGAACGAGATTTTCCTTCGAAATTATAAATCAATTGCACAGAAAATTGCCCTGTGCTCTCATTTGTTCCTTGTTTTTTGAACTATACATTTTACACATTAGATTATTCAAGGATAAATCGTCATATGAGGGATGTATTCTGCCTTTAGATCACCCTGTTTTCATACTCAATTATTCAGATTGCTCATCATTTTATCATTACTTGACAACTCCTCTGCTCACACCTCCAATCCACTCCCTTCACGTTGATGTCTTCATAATATAAAGTTGTGTATTGTTCAACGAACTCTTAGTATCATTTTTTCATGCCATATATTTACCATCTCCATTGTTATTTACTGTCTCCATTGTTTTATATCACGTTGCCAACATTACATGTTGTTCTCTTCTGTGATTATTTCATTTCTTTATATATGTTTATATTGTTTTGTTTCTGGTACTGTTATATGTTGTCTGGTTTCCTTATATTTGTTTATATTGTTTCATTTTGATATTGTTATATGTGTTTTATTTTTATTTTGTTTCTTTATATTTTATATTGTGTTAAATAAATAATTGTGTGTGTGTGTGTGTGTGTGTGTGTGTGTGTGTGTGTGTGTGTGTGTGTGTGTGT
>ML776819.1:1277770-1303233 GCA_009831015.1 Picea engelmannii
TGTGTGTGTGTGTGTGTGTGTGTGTGTGTGTGTGTGTGTGTGTGTGTGTGTGTAATGTTAGGTTTGATAATTGTAATTTTATTTTTATTTTTAGATTGTTAATTATATTGTGAGTTAATTATGTTGTTGTTACGTAATGTTAAATTCTTAATTACTATTATATTGTTTTGTTAATAAATATATATGTGCGGTTTCTTATATTCTTGTGTAATTAATGTTTTGTTGTTTCATATATGTTGTCATTGTGTTAATAATATGTTGTGGGTTGTTTTGTCAAGTATAAATATGTATTGTTTCATATTGTAAGTTCTTTGTATGCAACGTTAATTGGATTATCCATGAGAATCCATCCCATTCTAGTACAAAGAACCAAACTAATCTCATACCAACACATTCATTAATCTTGTACATAAAACAAAACTAATTCCATACCATCATTGACTTCATTTCTGGGTGTATATTTTCTTGAGGACACCTCTCTAAAGCGTGTTTCTTTGAAGTCTTTACAATACATCCTTTTCTCTAGATAGGGTTAATTAGGAGTTTGGGGGATCTGTTCTTAAAACTGGTCAATTCCACTTTAGGTCAGTAGCACACATACATGAGGGTTTGAGTAACCTCATCCAACTGACTGATTTGAATGCCAATTTGGGTCAATTCTGCATTTACTTTTAGATTGCCTTGCTTGTCTTTTAATCTAGTTTGTTTCAATTTGGTTTTCCTGTAGTTCCATTTATTTCCTGCACTTGATCTCATTTCTTGTACTTTGTATTCTTGCACTTTGATTTTGATCCCATATTTGATTTCATTCATTCCATTTTGAAGTGTGTTTGTTGGCTTTAGAATAGGCTAGACTAGGCTCCAATCTTGCATTTCCTGTGCTTCCACCTCTAAGTATATGACTCCCTGGTTGACAGTTTAATGTTGGGAATTAATAGTGCATATATTTAACCCCACAATAACTCTATTGTTTCTTCATTTGTAACAGGAACTACAGTATATATTTCTTCCACATTGTTTTCATATATTGTGATTAGGTCAACAATGACAATAGCTACTTTCCATAGGGTGGCAGGTCTTACTGATAATAAAGGGGTTTTCTTTGTTCCTAGTTCCTTTGTGGTGATTTTCTCTGACATCTATTGCTCATTGTATCTTTCTTTCGTGATAGTTCTAGGGGTTTCTAGCTCCCTTATTCTTCCAAATGTGACCAGGGTTATTTCCACAACTGTTCCTTATGGTACCATGATAGTTTCCCCATGCATCTGTATTATCCTTCCAGTTTCATCCAAGATTATTTGTGCCTCAAACCTGTCTAGTACATTCTCTGCACCTTCCTGTCGAACTGGTGCCATTTCTATTGGCTCGAACGTATATTGTAGAAATTCCAATTGCTCATCCTTAGGTAAGGCCATGAACCTAATCAAGTCTGGTTTTTCTTTCCTCTACAAAACTCTGTCCCAGCTCAAATCATTCTCTGTGAATATTTCGTCCTCAAAATCATCATGTGGGTAAGGCCAATTAGACACTACCTGGTTAGCATGTTCGACCACCAATTTTTTAGGGTCATCTCTCCTATACCTCTCGGTGACAAACATGCATTCGATTTGTCTTTGAGATTCCTTTTTATCCTATGTGGTATCCTTCACGAAATGGTAACCTACATAGAACCCATAGGGAATGAATATCCTTTTCTTGTCTTTTACCAGAGATGCAATGAAACCTTATAGTATAGTCTGGTAGTTGATTTCCCCTAACAACATTTTATCACGCACATGAGATGGAAGCAAGTGTGGTTCTCCAAGGGATCCGAAAATACTAATGTATGTGTTTCTTTCTTCCAAGTACCAAGGCCCAATTTTGGATATTACCTTCCTTGTTGCTTATAATAATCCTGGGAAATCCTACTTAAAAATTAGAGAATACACTTGAGCTATGAAACCTTCACAGACTAAATCCATTGATCTTTTGTACATGTTCTCCCATAGTATGTCGAAGTAGACATGTACATGCACTTTAGAGACATGCCAAGTTAGGTTCAAGCTAGGGAAAACATATCTAATGCATATTCCATCCAGGGGATAAGACACCATGTAGAATGTGTGGGTTTCCTCGAGCTTTGGATTATGCACCTCTTATATCCGAGTGCTCAATTGTTTCGAGATAATAACACCCCAATTAAAAGTGCTTCCATATGTAGCAATCATGTGGGCCAAAGATATCCAGGCTTCAGAGAACCCAGAGAAATCCTTCTCTCCATATAAACGACAGATCAAGGCCATAAGAAAAATGTAAGGTTCTTGGAGGTTCACTATGTTGTACCACCACAAGGCCTTATTTACGAACTTCTTATCCTCCCCCAATTGGTCGGTGTTATTTTTCTCATAGAATGCTACCAGGAAATATTTATTCAACCTGTCTTCAACTTCCTTGAGCTTGTAGTACATGCACACTTCTATCACAAAGAATATGCTTATGCACTCCTCATCCTTGTTATTTAGAAGGAATTTCTTTGCATCATCATGATGGATGAACAACTCAAAAATATCAACACATGGCAAGACGAGTGTCTTGGATTCTAATAGGTACAATGAAGACTGCTTGATGTTCTAGAAAACCTAGTCATCTAATCCCCTTACCTCTGGGTCACTGCGAGGAGTGAACTATGGGAATTCCTCATATACAGTTCCAATGAGGAAAGAAAACTTACCTTAGAAGCTATGCCATTTTATTTATCTGTGAATAATGGGGGCGGAGTTGTAGGCTTCTTTTGCGACATTTATTGCTCTGTCTTGGGAGGAAACTCTATATTTTTCATCCCCAAACTAGATGCCTCTCCAACTTGCCCAACTCCTCCTTTTGGTGTTTTGGGTGGCCTGTGGGTTTCTAGTCCTTTGGGAGACATTTTTTGATGCAGGAGCATCATAAGAAAGCCAGCAAAGCAAGTGCAAGAGTGGAGGACAGCTGGAAATGCACCAGTGCACATTTTGAGAATGTTTTGAATTTGAAAAGATAAGACATTAATGTAATATCTTGAAAGGATGCATTTGCATTTATATTTTGAGTTGTAATGCAGATCTTGAGCGGTTTCTCTCATCTATTTGATGGAGGAATTTATTGTATTAAATGTAAAGTAGTTGTAGCTTTTATTTCGATTTGATAGCTTAGAGTGTAGGAGGGAAAACTCTAAAAAAAAACTCCCTCATATGTATTGTAATGTATCATTATTCTCATTGTAATAACTGAAGGGAAAGAGAATAGGAGAATAGAGTAGAAGATAGGTTGTAGAAGATTGTATAAGTAGATAGTGTTTGCTATTGAACCCATGTACATATGCACTTGGATTAATATAAGAAAGCTTTGATCCAAATTCATGGTGTTTATGAATTCTGTTTACATCTATTGAATGGTATGTTTATAGTTTTCTTATATGCTATGTTATGCATTTGTTTCAATGTTGTGTGTGTACGTATGATTTCATGTTGAATGTATGAAGTCTTTGAGAGGGAGAGAATGAGTTTCAATTGTTTCTCGTCCTGAGAATTTCTGTAAGGAGTGCAGTGAAAGTCTGCAAACAGTGCGTTGACAGGTTCTGAGTGTTACCTCAGAAAATCTCAAGAGAGATACTATTGTTCTCATACCAATAGAAGTGTGATTATAGCACAGATTCATTCAAGGAGTGCACAGGCAGGTTGAAGTCTCATACTTTTCCAACCCAAGAGAGAGGTTGAAGGATTTATGCTGCAAGGAGTGCATAGAAGGGGAAGACGTCAGATAACCAGAGGTTATCGTGAGTTCCATAAGGAGTGTGCACAAAGAACCCTTGGAATTCTTGAGTTTGCAGTGGAATCCAAGCTCAGAAGGGGTAGAGACTTCGAGGGATTCGAAGAAAAGAAGAAGTTTGAAGTCACCTTGCAGAGGTTGACCCCAGAAGAATTGATGCCAAGTCTTTTGGCTTGGATCCATTGAAAACCTGAACGGACGGTGGAACTTCGCAGAGGGAGGAGTGTCAAAATTCCATGAGTCATTGGATCTAGTATATCAACAGAAAGGATAAGGTTGATAACCTTTCAGCGTTCACAAGTCCAGGAGGAATAGTATCCGTTGGATCTGGATGAACAAGAGTCGTCAATCTATTGATTTTGGATCTCGGCATTTCAAGAGTCGGGAGTTGGATCATTGGCCTTGCGTTACACTAATAGTCCCAATATCGTGAAACAAAAAGTCGCGACGTGATTGTGACCGTCGATCCCAGAGAAGCAACGGGACTTTCAGATCTGGTCCTGGGGAGAGGTCCCACATCGGGTTTCAGGGTTTTGTGGATGTGGAGTGTTGGGGTTGTATCACGCCAATATCCTCGAAATCATGATTCATGAAATACCTTTTCGGAAAAAGGTTTTGGTCACATTGGTTGGTCATGTGGGTAAGAATTCATGCCTAGATCTTGTTTGCATAGGCATAGCTCTTAAGAAGGACCTATGGTTACAAGTGTGAATATTCCAGCTGGGAATCGGAAAGCCATTTTGGCTCAAGGGGAGATTAAGAACGATCCTTAGATCGGGAGTTCAAGAAGAAACTACTGAGGTGGGGGTGTTGCGTCAAGTGGTATCAGAGAACAAATTTTGAATCTATGTAGTAAAGAGTAGATTACAACAATGTCGCCTAGAAGGCGTGAAGATAGACCAATGCCCAATCCAGCCGTGGAAAGGGAAATGAGAGAACCTTGTGCTTGATTATATGTTATGGAGACAGCACATAGATGAGCTACTGATACAGGAGATGTCAACGAAGCTGAAAGTGAAAATGAGGCTACAGCCGAAGAAGAAGTTGTAGTTGAAGACGTTGCAGAAGAACATCTATTCAGAGTTGTTGCAAGAATAGGGGCTAGAGAAAAAATGGACATCCCAATGTATGAAGTCAACTTAGACGTTGAGGAGCTGCTATATTAGTTTAGAGCTCTGGATAAATACTTTGATTATGAATATATCGAAGCGGATAGGAAAGTAAAACATGTTTTCACTAGATTGAAAGGGCATGCAGCACTGTGGTGGGATGAACTACAAGCTGATAAGCATTGCAAGGGAAAACAAAGAATCAAAAGCTGGGATAGGATGGTTGCAAAGATGAAAGCTAATTTTATACCCAGAGACTATCAAATTAATCTATTTCAAAGAATGAAGAATTTGAGACAGAAAGGGATGACAGTGAAGGAATACACTGAAGAGTTTTACCAACTAAATATCAGAGTTGGTCATCGCGAGAGTGATGATGAAAATATCTCCAGATACATGAATGGTCTAAGATATGACATTCAGGATGAGATGAGTATGGTGACTATAAAGAATGTATAAGATGCTTATTAGATAGCTCTGAAAGAAGAAGAAAAATTGGCCTAAAAGTAAGGTCAAAGCGGCAGAGGTAAAAGTCATAGTAGAGACAAATAAATTGCCAGGATAGAGTGTAGAAGCCCAAGGATGAAGAAAAGAAAACTCATAATCACCCAAAAAGAGGAGGAAGTTCATAGGGAAGACAATATGTCGATAAGAACACTTTTATGCGAGGAAGAGGCAAAGGCAGAGGAGGCAAGATAAAATGTTTTGTTTGTGGAAAGATCGAACATAGATCTTTTGAATGTCCTAATAGAAAGAGAGATGGAGGAGTCAAAGCTCACATTTCAGAAGCACAGAGGCAAAATGTTGAGGCAGAAGATGCAGAAGGTGGAAGATCCTTAATGATGAGGAAAATTCTCTTGAAACCAGAGAAAGAGGCAGAGAATCCAGTCTAGAGAAAGAGTCTGTTTAGAACTGCTTGCAAGACCAAGGATAGGGTATGAAAGGTGATAGTGGACATTGGAAGCACAGATAATATAGAATCCACAGAAATGGTGGAGAAGCTGGAATTGGAGATAGTTGCACATCTGAGCCCATATAGAGTCTCGTGGTTGCAAAAAGGACATCAGGTAACTGTCACTAAACAATGTTTAGTTGAATTTAAGATAGGGGGATATAGAGATGAGATTTTGTGTGATTTTATTCCCATGGATGTCTGTCATCTTTTGTTGGGGAGACCATGGAAATATGAAAAAAATGTTGTTCATGATGGGAGAAAGAACACATACACCTTAGAGAAGAATGGTAGGACACATATGTTGTTGCCAATTGAAGACAAGAAGGTGAAAGTAGAAGCAAGCAACACTATACGTCTCATGAGTAAAACATAATATAATATTATTGGCCAATAATATAATATAAACTTCTCTATGCTTCCTCTATCCAATGAACAGTTTATATTATTGGCCATGGATGAGGAAAGATGTCAGGAAATTTGTCAACAAATGTTGAATTTGCCAGCATGCAAAGGGAAAAAGACAGAATACAGGATTGTATCAACCATTGCTAGTACCAAATAGGTCGTGGGATGTGATAAGCATGGATTTCATGTTAGGACTGCCAAGGAAACAAAGAGGTTGTGATTCCATATTCGTGGTAGTCGAAAGATTCTCAAAAATGGCACATTTCATTCCATGTCAGAAAATCAGTGATGCAACTCACATTGCAAATATGTTTTTCAAAGAAGTTGCTCGGCTTCATGGCTTACCCAAAAGTTTTGTTTCAGACAGGGATACCAACTTTGTTAGTCATTTCTAGAGGACACTGTGGAAAAATCTGGGAATGAATTTATCTTTATCTCAACATATCACCCTCAGACGGATGGACAAACTGAGGTAGTGAATCGAATTTTAGGGGATTTATTGAGGATTTTAGTAGTTGAATGTCATAATCAGTGGGATCAGATTCTACCACAAGTGGAATTTGCATATAACGATTCACCGAATAGGAGCATAGGACAGAGCCCATTCTAGATAATGTATGGAATGTAGCCAAGAGGAGTATCTAAGTTGAGAGACTTAGAGCAACGTGAATTCAAAAGTGTTGGAGCAGACGAATTTGCAGCGAATATGCAAGAGCTCCACAATAAGATTAAAGAGTGATTGCAAAATTTCAACCAGGAATATAAGTGTAGAGTAGATCAGCATAGAAGAGAACTTCAGTTCAAAGTGGGAGAATTAGTCTTAGTGCATATAAGAAAAGAGATTTTCCCAAGGGGAACATATAATAAGATGAAGATGAAAATGATAGGGTCATGTAAGATTTTGAGGAAATTTGAGGCAAATTCTTATGAGATAGAATTTCTAGATGGTGTGGGAATATCACCCATATTCAATGTAGCATATATGTATCCTTACAGAACATATGAACTAGATGGAGCGGAATATCAGAAAGAAATTCAATGGGTTAAACAATTTCCTATAGATGAAAAGTCGCAGATGGAAAAGGTCATTGATCAGAGAATTAGCAAAAAGACCTGGAGAAAGACATATTTTGAGTATTTGGTCAAATGGAAGGGGCACCTGATTGAGGATACCAGTTGGGAAAGTGAAGCAAATATCCAGAAACATGGGCAGATAGTGCAAGAGATCATGAACAGGAGTTCATGAATTTTTCAGCCATAGGAGTATGATGCAGGAGCATCGTAAGCAAGCCAGCAAAGCAAGCGCAAGAGTAGAGGACAGTTGGAAATGCACCAGCGCACATTTTGAGAATGTTTTGAATTTGAAAAGATAATACATTAATGTAATATCTTCAAAGGATGCATTTTCATTTATGTTTTGAGTTGTAATGTAGATCTTGAGCGGTTGCTCTCATATTTTTTATAGAGGCATTTATTGTATTAAATGTAAAGTAGTTGTACCTTTTATTTCGATTTGATAGCTTAGAGTGTAGGAGGGAAAACTCTAAAAAAAAAACCCTTGTATGTATTGTAATGTATAAATATTCTCATTGTAATATTTGAAGAGCAAGAGAATAGGAGAATAGAGCAGAAGATAGGTTGTAGAAGATTGTATAAGCAGATAGTGGTTTCTATTGAACCCATGTACAGATGCACTTGGATTAATATAAGAAATCTTTGATCCAAATTCATGGTGTTTATGAATTATTTTTACATCTATTGAATGGTATGCTTATAGTTTTCTTATATGCTTTGTTATGCATTTGTTTCAATGTTGTGTGTGTATGTATGATTTCATGTTGAATGTATGAAGTCTTTGAGAGGGAGAGAATGAGTTTCAATTGTTTCTCATCCTGAGAATTCCTACAAGGAGTGCAGTGAAAGTCCGCAAAGAGTGTGTTGATAGGTTCTGAGTGTTACCTCAGAAAATATCAGGAGAGATAATGTTTTTCTCACACTAGAAAAAGTGCGAGTATAGCATAGAGTCTTGTAAGGAGTGCGCAGGCAGGTTGAACTCCCATACTTTTCCAACCCAAGAGAGAGGTTGAAGTATTTATGCTACAAGGAGTGCACAAAAGAGGAAGATATCAGATAACCAGAGGTTATCGTGAGTACCACAAGGAGTGCGCACAAAGAACCCTTGGAATTCTTGAGTTTGCAGTGGAAGCCAAGATCAGAAGGGGTAGAGACTTTGAGGGATTCGAAGAAAAGAAAAAGGTTGAATCACATCATAGAGGTTGACCCCAGAAGAGTTGGCGCTGAGTCTTTTGGATTGGAGCCATTGAAAACCTGAATGGACAATGGAACTTATTGGAAGGAGGAGTGTTGAAATTCAGTGAGTCGTTGGATCTAGTAGATCAACGGAAAGGATAAGGTTGATAACCTTCCAGCATTCACAAGTCCAGGAGGAATAGTATCTGTTGGATCTGGATCAACAGGAGTCGTCAATATCTTGATTTCAGACGTCGTCATTTCAGGAGTCGAGATTTGGAGAATTGGGCTTGCATTACACTAACAGTCTCGATATCGCGAAACACAAAGTCGCAATACAATCGTGGCCATTGATTGAGGAGAAGGAACAAGACCATCAGATCTGGTTCTGCGGAGAGGTCCCACATTGGGTTTTGGGGTTTCGTGGATGTGGAGCATTGGGGTTGTATCATGCCAATATCCCAAAAATTGTGATTCACGAAATACCTTTTCGGAAAAAGGTTGTGGTCACATTGGTTGGTCACGTGGGTAAGATTTCGCGCCTAGAGCTTGTTTACACAGGCGTAGCTCCTAAGAAGGACCTGTGGTTACAAGTGTGAATATTCCAGCTGGGAATCGGAAAGCCATTTCGGCTCAAGGGGAGATTAAGAATGATCCTTAGACCGGGAGGTCAAGCAGAACTTGTTGAGGTGGGGGTGTTGCATCATTTTCCTACAAACAAAATAATTCAATTCAGTAGCATCCCTACCATAAATTTCAAACAAAACTACGATAAATACCTGCGTGCTGAAATTCTTCCCAAGTCCAATACTCACCAGTTATAGATTTTTGATAACACAACACAACTTTAGTCACTTAGAGATACTAGATCAACCGCGAGTTCATGAATAAATTCAAACAGTCCTATGCAAACATGAGATCACTCAAATATGTTAGAATAAATAACAATTATCCCTCACCTCCGTAATAATCAATTTTTCGTTACAATGGATCCATGGGATATTTTCATTAATTACGTTCATCGCATGTGCCAACTCTTGTAATAAAAGTGACAGTCAGAATGGTGGTGCAAAAGGACGTTGGAGTGTTTTATCGAGGGATTTAAATGATTGTATATTGGCATGAAAAAGTATGCAATCAGGGGTCAACCATTCAGGTTGCTTGAGGTTTTGAAAATGTGTGTCTAAATAGTCATTCCAATGTAAATGATGGGAGTACGTTCTTTTTCCTACATTTGATTTGACCAGGGGTTGATGTGGTGACTTCTAGTAAGCTTGAAACATAGGGATGCATGTAGGTAGAGGGTTCTGAGATGGATGATCTTGATTAATTCGGGGATCCTTGGAAAGACCGAATGGATGATTCATACTTTTCATCATAAGTTGTCAAATCGGGCATCGACCAGACGTAGGATGCAATTTTAAAAATAGGTTTAGTCTTCTTGATCAGCCGACACTGATGTCTATCAATGTTAGGTGTTTTCTCATGGTCCACTTGTTTCCTTTTTTTCACTCCTAAGTGTTGATTTTCGATGTTACTTGGGCATCGATGTTTATCTCTTCGACCCACCAATAAGTGTTTTATAAATCAACCTCGCCGACACCCGATGTTAATTGACATTGAAAAATTTATGAGAAAGCAACACGCCCCTGCGTAGTTGGTATCCTAAATGACTGATGCCCGATGTTGATCGGCATCATCATTGTTGAGACAGTGCCACACCCCTGATACATGAATTGAATTCGTTAACACCCGATGTTAATTGACGTCGACATTCCAAGAATGTGTTATGCCTTTTGACATGCGTATTGTTTCAGTCAATTCCTGATATTGATCATCGTCAATGGCTCATAGCAACACCCATTGGGTGTCAGAGGTTTTTTCCTTTAGTAGTGGATTTGAGGCTCTTTCCTAAGAAAACCACCAAGTGTTTTACGTTTTCTGATCTCATTTTTTTTATGATTGGTGGAATCAACAACTAGATTGTCTCATACCAATTAATATGTTTTGACCTTGTGTCACAAGAGTATGAGACAAGGTGTTCCATACATATGCCCCTTCCATAGGCATGTGTAAATCAGGGGGGTTTTGAACTCGGAACCTCATCGAACATAACACTTTATATCACGACACTTTCCAATTGAGATGCCCCCTGAGGGATGTTTTTTGATCTCATTTGAAATACATGCATCTTTGGTTTTGTTTGGACTTCTCTTGATTTGTAGATGCAAGTCAAATTGTGGAAATAAATGAGAAATTTGGAAAAAATAGTAAAAATGTAACTCATGTTGAATTAAAGGAAACAAAAATGCAAATGACGAAAACAATAGAAAGTGGTACCCAAAAATCCGAGAATTTTAAGGGTGTGTTGAGTGCTCAACAATTTGATTATCTTTCTTTGGCATTGAATCTCAAAATCCTAGTTCTTGCTAGGTACATGTAAATTGGCAATCCACCGTTACATATGGTGGTGGAACCTTAGTCTTGAAAATCACAAACAACATAGTAGAAAACTTATCATTGTGTTGGAATCTAGTTCTTAATATTGTGTTATTATGGATATTGTTTAAATATGGATGTTGGAGTTGATGGCACTTTGGGTGGCGATATATCAATAGACACCAAACATGATGACATTTTTCTTCCTTGTGTTGTTTCCCATGCTTGATGTCAATGATTACTAGTTTTTCTATCCACGCAAATGTTTTCCACCCAACACAAGTAATGTGGTTTTGATGGATTACACCCATGATGGTCACATCAATCATGATATAATTTGATTCCCATGGAATATTTTTCATTTCAAGACTTATTTGATGGTGGTAAATAAATGTGGAACATATAAAATTATTTTCCATTAAAATTATGAAAACTTAGATAGATGAACAAATATGGGATGTTATGCTATTAAAATAAGTGTCAAGGAGATGTTGACATTAAAATTATGAATGTAATTGAGCCTTACAAGCACACATGGCATTGTGAGTGGTTTATCTAAATTAAGGTTTTGATGAACACAATTGTTAACTTGATGGTTCACTACATTGTGATTGTCGTCATTCTTCAAAACTATGTTAGTATTATAATTGTGTTGGTTATATTTGATAAATATGTTCTTTCTGTTAGATAAAAAAAAATTATAACTATGTTGGTTATATTTGATAAATATGTGGGTGTTTTTTTTTGTTAGATATCTTTTAAGTGTGTTGAACATTTGGTTCAATGATACAAACACTGCAAGTTTGGTAAGATGTAGAGATTTTATGTATGAAGAAATGTGTTTGATGTTTTATAATTTATTTTTCTAAGTGATTAAAATATTTAACACATGTGATTATAAAAATTATAATGTTAAAGAAATTCATCTCAATAACAACTAAGAAGATTAAAGAAACCCATCTTAACAAGGTTTTTTTTCTCAGGAGAAAAAAATATTTATTCATAAGTAATGAATATACATATTACTTTTCATAGGAGAACAAATCAAAGTGCATCCAAAATGCTCATATTTACTTACTCCCTACTATATCTCTGCTACAAATATGATCTTTTCCATCATAACATACCATTTTCATATATTTTATATATATTTCAAAAGCTTTAGTTCACTTCCTAGTTTCATTCCTAATGCATCGACACTCTAAAAAATATATAGAATTTTTTTTTTAAATATCAAAGATGGAACTCCATGATTCTACCTCCTCTCCTTCGATAAATTCATAATAGCCATAAGAACCAATTGGAAGTGATAACACTTCCTTGGATGTGATTCTTATTTACCATTGAGTTCCCTATATATATAGCTGAAGGATTTCCACTCAAAGGATTGGATAGAAAGCAATAATTTTTGAAGCAAAGGTCCCAACCGAATATCCATCACTGTGGATTTTTTTATTTTCCTAGTCAATGACCAATGTTGAATCCCCCATTATTTGGTGTTTGTCCCTCTTCTTGGTGCATACCTTAAATGGATGTAATGTTTCTGGTTCAGAAATAGAACCACACCCAATCCACAATGTGGTGGATGGCCTTGGTTTGAACCATCGAAAAATACCTAAGGTATTTCATAATCGAGCTCTGACATGATTGTATGTGTGGTCTTTTCTTCTTTGGGGTCCAATTTGCACTGATCTTTAGATATTTTGATAATAAGGTTGACTAGAAATTCCACTGCAAACTATTTGTTTTTAAAAATCCTCACATTACATGCTCACCATATAGTATTAATCAATATACAAGGTAATCCCTTGAAAATATTAACAAAATTTTCAAAAATACATTCCTTTAGACAATCCTCTAACTCATCTTTCATTGAGGAAGAATTTTTCCTAAACTTGGCCTTCACGAGCTTCAATACTTGCACTATATACAAGCAAGAGATGAATATGTGATTAGATGATTCCTCAGTTGACTTGCATAAAGAACACATGCTTGGGCTCGACCATCCTCTTTTGACACCATTATCCCAGGTCAATATCTTGTTGTTGATAGCCAACCATAGAATGATTTTGATCTTCATTGGGGCCTTGATATTCCATAAATTTCCCCACCACCATTATTTTTCATTGGTAAGTTGGGATGAAATAAGAGCTTGATATCCTAACTTAGTTGTGTAATGCCCCATACCTATATTTTTATTCCAAACAAGGGATTCCTCCTTTTCCTCTTGAATCCTGATAAAGTTTGAAACTAAATTTCCAATATCTTGATTCCATTCGACCGCATTGTTTCCTTCCAATCCCAGGTTTCCCGAGGATTTCTTGCCAAACCTCCCCCTTGACTGAGGAGTTTTGGATTTTGAATATTCGATAACAAAAATACCCTTCGCATGGAGGTTCTAGATGAGGGATTTTGAGAGATTGTATTCATTTTTGGAGCCCAACCAAGGATCTTCACTGACTCTTTCCTTCCTCCCATTTATGATCCTCCAGGACTTCCACTTCCCAACCAAGAAAAATGTTTGTACTAAGGCCTTCCATATAATGGATGCATTGGAGGACTTATTCATAAGTCTATACCAATATTCCATCATCATGTTCTATATATTTGTTTCCTTCATAACTCTACCCCTCAATCCATTGTTGTGATTCAACCTCCATAATCTTCTAGCAACTAAAGACTAGGAGATATGGTAAATGTTTTTTAGGCCCCAACCTTGATATTTTTAGGGGTAGAAACATGACTCCATTTGACCAGATTATTTCCCCAATTTTCATGTGTTCTTGACCAAAGGAACCATAATATTATATTTTTTATTTTAGTCAATATTCCTTTTGCAATTGTAATTATCGAGCTCCAGTAGACTAGGATACTTTGTAAAAATAACTTGACCAGTGTTAGTCTTCCTCCTATGGAAAGAAACTTGTTCACCCACTGTGATATATGTGCCTCCACTTTCTTATACAACCAAATACAATCATCATATATATAATTATTGGGCTTAAGAATGGAACCAAGATACTTGAACCTGGATTGTAGCTTCTTTTGAATAAACCATCGTCTTTGGCTCACTGGTGGATTTCCAATGACTGTAAGTTTGCTCAAAGCAGAGCTCTAGATTAGAACTTATGGCCCTTTGAATTTTCAAGGCCTTTATTTGGCCAAATGCCTCTATACTTCCACGTGGCATCCATGTCATCATTCCCATCCAATGTGGCACTGACATGTCAACACATGTCACCTTAGCGCAAACTATAATCATGGAACTTTCCACCTATTCTACCAGGTGTTGGATTGGTTACACAGAATGATGTCATCTCAAGGCATCAACGATAGGGATGTTGTCCATTTTCCACTATTCTCATAGCCCAAAGGCTCAATCCATCATGATTTGGTGCTTCGGACACACGACCCTATCCACAACATGCCACCTGTTCTGACACGTGGCCTCACCACTATATTACACATGACATGACATGTGGCACTGATACCACTTTGACACGCAACAATCATCTCCTACATGTACCCTAATCTCATTACATCAAATCTTCATGCCACGTGGCACCACTTACGTCATGACACATGGACCTTCCACGTCGACTGGCATGGATGTACGTTTCCTTGCAGTGCCCGGGTTCTCCTAACAGCACATTGACACTTGTCCACCTCCTATTCATTGAATGACTTCATATGAAGTCATCTCGGGTCTATCGGGCCTGGGTCATCAACCCTCTTTGTAAGGTTTATTTCCCAAAAACCTCCCAATGGTTCAAAATATGAAATACAACTGAAATCCTGGGGTACGTGTCCCTATGTGATCATGTGACCTAGCATGACATGTGGCACTCCTACCACTCAAAACATGGAATTCATTTTCCACCTGGACCTTCCTCCAAATATGCCAAATCTATGTGAAACATGGTCATCCCATGTCACGATACATGGGCCATTCATAGCATGACACGTCACCGTTGGATACCAGACATTGGGGATTTCTTAAAAAACTGAAACCACGAACACCTTCAAAGCCCAAAATCCAGGGATCACAACATGGTTAATTAGGGTAATCCCATGATTAAGAAAAAAATTACTGCACTAATCCTTAGGTTCATAGGTCTATGAGATCTATGGCTGAGATATCTCATGCTAATATCTAATGACTATCAGGGTTTCTTTAACGATCTCGATGTGGTCACATATCTAATCATCGGATGATGGAGATTCATAGTGTCGATCAATATATCAACGGTTCTCATCGAAGCATACCTTAGACCATGATGAGTCTTGATAAATTGGGGTTGTAATATGTCTTGAGGGTTTGACACCGAAATACATCATGCTAACATGAGAGTCCTCTCATGAGATGACACGTGGGATGTTCCAACATGATACAAGTTCTGTAGTTTTCCCACGATAAGAGTTAGATATATTTGAGGGAAATATATGGTTTAGAATGGATCCGAGATCAAAAGTGATGGTCGATATTACAACTCCCACTCAACCATTTTTAATACTATAAAAATTTCACGAGAGAAAACCCCCAATGTCCGAGATCCATTAAACCTTCCTTCACTGAGATATGTGGTAAAGATTAATCCACTCCTAGAATTCAACAGTTCTAATTTACATCGCTTACCATAGAACTTGATGTCAGCTCCCTCCTAAGCTTTATGTAATAGATCGATGGTGAGGTTTGTTCATCATGTGGGTTCTAAGGATGACATGTGTTTCCAAAAGAGGTATGTGGACATCGGGACCATGGCTCTTTCCCAACCTCATGTAAACTAAAATTTCTAGGGGTCCACCGTTCAGAGATTACAGGGTGTTTAATTACATTAATCTCAGGGTTATGAAACTTGACCCCTTACCAATGGATCTACGGTTGGCAGTCATCCCACAACCGATCCAAGAACTATAGACTTACAATATTCCATAATGTAATTTAAACAAGATAAGGGCCCATCTTTGGACGAGTGAGATCTACTCCATCATAAGAATCAATGTCTGTTGATTCTTGTCAACTCATCTAGGAATTAAAAATATTATCATTCATGCTTATGGCTACAAAGACTGTCATTATTTCTGTGTATTCTATAGTGGAACATACACACCAATGAGGATCCCAAATCCTGTAACTTTTCCATTTTATCAAGAGGGGAAAGAAAACATTGGCCATCAGCCTCCACTAGCCTCTCATACACAATATTACCAATAACTTAATTTTCTAGTGAAGGAGGGTTTACTCCCCTCACATGACTCGACAATTTTGTCAATTATTAACTCTGAACTTCTATTTTATTCTCATAGAAGGTCCATTACAATGAAGGTTATGTCAATGTGTAAACATGAATCATAGAATCAAGTTCATTTCATTTATTTCAGTTTTTTCATAGGATACCCACTTTTAACTATGCAAGGTATGCAAAATACTTGCTATCCTACAGTCATCCAAGTGCAATGATTTATAGAATAAACAGGCATCAATATCATCATTCACACATGCAAATTTACAACACAATTACAGACATCCAACCACACATTTCAATTCAATTACACAAAGTGTGGAGATATTGATGTATTTACAGGATGTAACTAGTCAAACTGACTGTGGGTGTTCACCTTTCCAGCCAACCATAGGATCATATGCATTCATTCTTATCACTCTGGCCACCCCTGTGCCAAGCCATGATACCACCAAGGAGTTCTGCACTCATTTGTGTGTTTTCTCTTGCAACAACAGATCTCTTTTCCTCGGATCTTATACATACCTCTTCTTCTTCCTATCTTCCCTCATGCATTTTATTCTTCTATCTCCCCTCGTGCATCCCCTGCATGTAAAACCATGGGAAGGTTCTCGACCTATCCCCTTCCTTATGTCAAAAGGAAACCCATGGGTCAATATGGGGCTGTAGAATATGGTACCCTCTTGTACCTATGGCTGATAGTTTCAACTATCCTAGCCATATTTCCCATACATGTATTCATGGAGGGTGGTTGGTTGTTCAACCACTAGCCCTTCCTCATTAACTTATTTTCCTTGAAATCGGAATTAAAGGGAATATATGAATATTCCCAAATTTTAGACCTCAACAGAGAAGCTTGGGTTACCTAGTCAGGGCATAATGAACCCCCTCTATAGGATTCCTCACTCTTTCTTCTAGTGGTATCATGGCTAGTACTTTAAGGATTCACCCCCATAGTCAGTTGTTGGAAATATTAATTTATATCATCATAGCACATTTACATTGTTCTCATGCCATGTCATGACAATCATTAATTATGATTGATTACATATAATCAAGGGTATATAAAAGGGGGGTGTTACAGTACCCCCCCCCCCTTCAAAGGAACACCGTCTTTGGTGTTATTTATTAGTATCACCTACCATGCCTTCTTCTTCAGCTACTTCAATATCATCTTCCTTTAGTTCATAGTCTAGTCCTTTCCCAAACTCTTGGCATTAGAACATTCCTACACCAATTTCAATAGAAAGCATGTTAATTACAATTTCATACAAAACATTTTATTGTTGTTCAAACTCAAGAGGACATATTCACAAATCAACATAATACTTATCTGTGCAATTTCATGGATCCACATCCAGTTGGACATCTTACTAACTTTGTTAGGGTCCTAACCTGCACATAGGTAGATCAATATATTATGATGTAATAAAGGTCAATATTAATAAGGACTTTCAATAAAATAGAATAAGGTGGATGTAAGAAGACCTAATAGAAGCTTCTACTTCTAGAAGGATCTTCCTCTAGATGCTTCTCTTGATAGACATATTTAGTATAAATAAGGGTCGAGGGTATGAAAACACTAGCTTGGATATTATTGTAACAGAGCGTTGCTCGACTTGAGGTTTCCCCCTCGAAGAGGCCCGTGAACATTTCTTTCTGAATCAAAGTGTTATTTCTATTGTTGTTATTATATCATTTATGTGTTATTGTGGAGGTTATGTTGGTTATATTACTATTATTCTGCCATTTCTAGCATTTTATTTTTGTTCTGCATATTTATTATATCTGGTATCTTGCAAGTGGTATCAGAGCACTTTCCTTGGCAGAAATTGTGGGAATTTTTTTTTTAGGGTAGAGACGTATTCCAGTGTCTTTAAGCCACAGAGATCTATCATTATGCGCATAAACCTATAGCGCACATCTATGTTTGAGGGATTCATACATGCAGGAAATACAAGTGGTTCTTAAGCGCACATCTGTTGGCCACCCTTGTAACCCCTGTTGGTACCCCTTCGAGTGGTAGTGCTCAGACAACACCTGTGTACACATCAGCCTACATTTCCTGAAGCCCTCTTTAGATAAACCTATCAGTCACCAGACTGCTATAGTGTCACCGAGAACAGCACTCGAGAAGATACTCTTAAGAACCTGGGTAGTACGACTAAGGGTACGATCTATCCTCCTTAGTTAGTGCTCTGATATATTGGGTCGAGTACTACTGTTGGACCTCGCATGTATATCAGAGAGCTATAGCACAGGGCAAACCCTTGTCTGTATAACCCTTGAATACCTAACCCTTGGGGGACAGAAACATAAACAAATTAAAACAGACCAGATCTATTGTAACGCAATTGTGTTTGGGTTGCCAACTAAATACACATTTCTTTCTAGTTAAGCATTTGGGGATTTCATCACTGCAGTATTCTTCAGATCGGAGTATAACTCCGCAAGTGTAAAAAAAAAAAAAAAAAAACAAACAAACAAAAAGTCTAGAAATTTTTTCACCATTATTTGGGACATATTCCATTGGATTCATCTCTTCGCCCTTATCACATTCATCCATATCATTTTTCAACAAAATTTTTGACCCCGCCCGCCCCTTTTTAGTTCACCCATCTTCATGGCCCATACCCATAGACAAGATATGGAAACTCGCTTCAACACCTTGCAATATGGTTTCCTCGAGACCCAAAAAGAAGTGAAACAACTCAGTGCTATTGTTGCCTCCATCAATTCATCCATCAATACAACCATGCAGTCCTCAATAGAGGAAGTCAAACAAGAACTGACCACCCAACTTGAATCTGTCTTTGCATCACTCTACACTAAACTGAAGATCCCTACAGATGACCCTTTCTTTGAAGCACCTCCAAAGACCGAAGGAGAACATTCCTCCCATTCCCATACCTTTCAGCCCCATCACTTTCAATGTGACCTACGCCTTCCACGGGTGGATGTGACAAAATTTGATGGCTTGGACCCCACTGGTTGGGTAACCTAAATGGAACATTATTTCTCTTTATATGGCATCACAGATGACTTGGCCAAACTCTGATATGGTGTTCTCCATCTAGATCAAGAACGCTGGCAATGGTGGCAATGGAGAAAAACTTCCCGTCAAGGGTATATTACTTGGACCCAATTTGTGACTGAGATTTATGAATGCTTTGACACGGACACCAACCATTTGAGTTGTTTGACAAAGTTGAAACAATCCAGAACAGTAGAAGACTTCATAGTTTCCTTTGTGCACCTGGCTTTTCGAACAGAGGGCATGACTAATGCTTTCTTTCGAGAGTGTTTTATCAGTGGCCTTAAAGAGGAGATTCGGGCCCATGTCCTCATGGATCGACCCTCGAGTTGGGTGGAGGCTACTAAAAGAGATAAAGAAGCACAACAAGTTGTATCCTCTCAAAACCAAAAACCCTCCTTTATCCCTTGCCCTAAACCTGTCACTCCCACTACTCCCTCAGCCCCATTAAAGATACAAAAATTGACCAAGGCTGAAATGGTTGAACACCAACTCAAAGGCATTTGTTATAATTGTGATGACAAATATTTCTCGGGCCACAGGTGTTAGGAAAAAAATATTTTTATGGCCATCTCTAAGGATATTTCAGAAGAGGATGTTGAAACTCCCCTTGTGTCTAAGTCACCTGAAATCACTGACATAACCCCTCCCTCAGACCCTCCCGAAGTAGAACCAGTCATTTCCCTCAATGCTCTCACTGGCTTCTCTACCCCCCAAACCCTCAAGTTAATCGGTTACATCAAGCATCGGAAGGTCATCATTCTGGTTGATAGTGGAAGCACCCATAATTTTATTCATTGCCGCATTGCCCAAGAAACTCATTGCTACATCCATGTTGTCAACAATTTCCAAATCATGATTTCCAATGGTGGTTCCATGAAATGTGGAGGGCGTTGTGAAAATGTGCATCTCCAAATCGGTGACTACCACTTAAAATCCCATCTGTTTGCTATTGACATGGGTGGTTGTGACATTGTTTTGGGTGCAGACTGGCTAAGAACTTTGGGTCCCATTCTCATGGATTTTAAGGCATTAACCATGTAATTCGACCAGGAAGGCCACCAATATAAATTCCAAGGCATCATTGTTGGTTCACCTGAGGTCATTAGTTCCCATCACATGTAAAAGCTGCTCAAAAAAGGTCATTCTGGTGTTATTTCCCAACTCCATGTTATACAAGCAACAGAGACACCCCCGGTACCGCATGATCTCCAAGCCCTCCTTTCTAAACATCAAATGGTATTTTCCACTCCCCAAGGACTCCCTCCTTCCTGCGGTGTTCATGATCATTCCATTCCCCTTGTACTAGTAAGCCTTCCTCCCAATATCCATCCATATCGCCAACCCTTTTCACAAAAAAATGAAATTGAGAAAATGGTCCAGGAACTCCTTAATGCAGGCGTTATCCGCCCTAGTACGAGCCCTTACTCTTCTCCTGTAGTCATGGTCCTAAAGAAAGAAGGTTCTTGGAGAATGTGTCTTGACTATCGTGCCCTCAACAAACTGACCATTAAAGACAAATTTTCCATTCCTGTCATTGATGACCTCCTGGATGAATTGAGTGGCACCCAATTCTTTAATAAACTTGATCTTCGCTCGAGCTATCACCAGATACGTATGAAAGAGGTAGACATTCCCAAGATGGCCTTTCGCACTCATGAGGGCCACTATGAGTTTTTGGTCATTCTCTTTGGCTTGTGTAATGCCCCCTCCACCTTCCAAAGCCTCATGAATCATGTCTTCCATCCCTTTCTCCGTCATTTTGTCTTAGTTTTCTTTTATGATATCCTCATCTATAGAAAAACCTGGACAGACCATCTTACTCATGTGGATCAAGTTCTCCATCTACTCTCTCACCACCAAATTTTCCTGAACAGTCTAAATGTGCTTTTGGTGCCTCAGAAGTAGAATACTTGGGTCATTTGGTTGGCAAGTATGGCATCAGGGTGGATCCGAAAAAGATTGAAGCTATGCAAGACTGGCCACACACAAAGACTCTCAAAAGCTTGCGTGGATTTCTGGGCTTAACAAGGTATTATCGCAATTTTGTTAAGAACTACGGAAAGATTGCAGCACCTCTCACTGCTCTCCTCAAAAATAACTCTTTCACTTGGACTCCAGCCACTGCTCAAGGTTTTCAAACCTTAAAGATGGCCATGTGCACCACTCCGGTTCTGGCCCTTCCTAATTTCACAAAGACCTTTGTGTTGGAATGTGATGCCTCAGGGAAAGGAATCGGTGTTGTCCTTATGCAAGAGGGTCGACCTTTGGCCTTCACCAGCAAGCAACTGTCTGAAAGGAATCTGGAAAAACCCATTTATGAAAAGGAAATGTTGGCTATTTTGCATGTCATTGATCTGTGGCACCCTTATCTCTTGGGGCAACGCTTCCAAATTAAGACCGACCATCAAAGCCTCAAGTACTTTCTGGAACAATGCATTTCCTCCATGGAGAAACAAAAATGGGTGACTAAGCTCTTTGGATATGATTATGAGAACATTTAAAAGAAGGGCAAAGACAATGTAGTGGCAGATGCACTGTCCCGAAAATATGAAGAAGAAGGATCCTTTTTTTCTCTTTCCTTCATTCTACCCGATTGGCTCCAAGTTGTGTGCCAAGAATGGCTTCAAGATCCCAAAAGTTTGCATCTGATCCAGCAATTGCAGACCAAGGCTCCGACTCCCCCAGGGTACTCTTGGCTCCAGGATGAGCTTCGATACAAAGGATGTTTGTATTTAAGTAAAAAATCAAAGCTTAAATCCACAGTACTTTCTGAGCTTCATGCTACACCCATAGCGAAGCACTCAGGGTTTACCAAAACATATGACAGGGTCAAACGTTCTTTTTTCTAGGATGGTATGAAACAGGACATCCATAATTTTGTCGTTGAATGTGAGGTGTGTCAATGCAACAAGGGAGAAACAGTCAAATCTCTGAGCACACTACAACCTCTCTTGATTCCACCTTCTATTTAGAAGGATATCTCTATGGAATTTATTACCGGCTTACCCAAATAGGGGAATAAATCAGTCATAATGGTGGTTGTGGATCGCCTTTCCAAGTATGCTCATTTCTGCGCTCTTCAACACCCATTTACTACATCCATGGTGGCTCAAATTTTCATGGACCAGGTCTTCAAGCTTCATGGCATGCCACACTCTATTGCTTCTRATCGTGACCCAACTTTCACAAGCAATTTTTGGTAAGAACTGTTTAAGCTACAGGGCACCCAATTGCATCTCAGCACAGCTTATCATCCCCAGACTAATGGTCAAACAGAAGTTGTCAACAAGTGTTTAGAAACATATCTGAGGTGTTTTGCCTCTGAAAAACAACATCAGTGGGTTGAATGGTTACCCCTAGCCGAATGGTGGTACAACACTTCCTACCATACAGCTACTCGCATGACTCCTTTTGAAGTGATATATGGACAGAAGCCACCTTCAATTATCTTGTACTTATCGGGTACCTCGAAGGTCCAGGCGGTTGACCAAACACTTACAGTTCGAGAGGATATTCTTCATACCCTTAAAGAGAACTTGGTCATGGCACAAAATCGCATGAAGCAACAAGCATATTGAGGTCACTTTGAACGTCAATTTGCAGAAGGGGATCAGGTGTTTTTACGACTGCAACCATATAACCAAACTTCCCTCAAGGACGAGCATTGTCAGAAGCTAGCGCCCAAATTTTATGGTCCTTATACAGTTCACAAGCATGTGGGACAAGTCGCATATCAGTTAGCTCTGCCCAGTCAGTCGAAGCCACATCCTATTTTTCATGTTTCATGCTTAAATAAGGTGATTGGAACTAGGTGCCAAATTCAAACCAACCTTCCAAAGTTAGCTGAAGAAGGATCCATTTGGCTACAGCCAAAAGCAGTTTTGGACCAGTGTGAGCATTTCCTACGTCAGAGAACCATCAAGGAAGTGCTAGTCCAATGGAAAGATACGACTCTAACAGATGCCACTTGGGAACCAACTACCATTCTACAGCAGTTTCCACATCTCAAGCCTTGAGGACAAGTGATCCGTAGGATCTTTTAATGACTATGGTTGAGTTTTAATTTTGCATGCATTAATTAACCATTTGAGAAACTTAATGAAAGAATGACGAAAGAAGAGGAATTATGACAGCCATATACACATATGCATATCTGAAATGAAATAATAGACAGCAAACCATAAAACGCAGATTGATAATGGAGTTCGGCACAACTTTGCCTACGTCTCTGGGCCTTTGTCTCTGTGGGGGAGGCTTCTTTATTTCTGTTCAAAAGCTCAAAATTACATTGTTGCAGTGACAATTGGCTACAAGACTGATATAGTCATGCTTTTCCAGATCTCTAGAACCCTGCAAAGAAAACGGCATGCAAAACGGACGTTTGGAGCTCCCAAAAATGGCCCGACAGCGTCTGCTCCTCAATATCTTCCATGCATAAAAATGGCTTTGGCTTGGCTTCTCCTCAGCATAACTCTGCTCTGACTGCTACCTCATGGCCTCAAACAGGCCTGGTTTATATAGATTTGAAGTTGGTTGCTCATCTCCAACTTCCTCCAAAAATTTGGGCTCCAAACCCAATATCTCCCAAAAATGGAGAAAATCAATTAAAAATAGGCTTATTAACAATAAAATTCCAAAAAAATTATAAAAAACCCACTTTGGACTAAATTCGGGCATTATCCCCCACCATGGGTGCTCTCCTAGTCATTTGGTAGTAGAGTATGGGACCGCGCCCTTAATACGCGCCCCAGTTGTTGGCTTAGCCCCAGGTCTTATGGCGTGGTCCATAGATCCTCGGGCTAATAACTAACCCCCGCACCTTTTGTGTAGGGATAGACCTGGTCGTATGGGATCCGATCGGGATCCGGGGGCTGTCTCTATACATATATGCCCTGCATCATGGTCGTGTGGTAACAAGTGTTGAACCATGGGTTGGGGCTAAGCCCCAGCCCTTTCTGTCGTCGACCTATCCTTTAACCAAATTCAAATACAATTCATGTCATATACATAACAAGGAACACCCTCGGGTCGGGCGGTTAGCCCAGTCCTACCAATCCATTTCCCGGAGGAAGGTTGTGGGTTCGACCCTGGTGAAACCACAACAATTTTACCAAAACCCACGAACCAATCACGAGATGCCACGTGGCATCCCATGACTGGGCCACGTGGCACCTCGACAACCAACCAATATATGCCATGCATCAGATGCCAATTGGTCCACATGCCTGTCACCGTACGTCTACCACGTCACTGCCCTGTCACGTCAACTGCTGACATCATCTGTGCCACGTGTCACCCTTACAGTGGTGACATGTGTCACCCCTGGATTGGCCCAACTGTCTGCCCGTACGCCCAAATCAGCCTACCATGTGTCACCTCCTGGAGCTACCATGTGTCACCTCCCGGGGTGGACACGTCAACTATATGGTTGTACGGCCTGTACATTCATCATGCCACGTGGCACTGTATGGACTGTACCGTCATCCCCTTTTTTTTGCATGTTTATCTTTTCGGACAGAACACGATATCTTGCTCATACGGAGCCTGTTTGACGAAGTAAATATACCACCGGAATCAGGAAGATGAGACGGACGCAATGGCACTAGTTTCATCTCATTCCGAGCACTTTCATTTTTGAGCATTTTTAAAACCTATCCGGCTTCTGGATCCGATTTAAGATCACACTTCCCCACAAAAAGACCTTTTGGTCCCCAAAAGGTTACTGACCAATCAACAAGCTCAGGATAGGCCACCGGGATTGTCTTCTGTCTCTGAATTCTATCATGTGCACCTGTCTCATTAAGATCAATTGTAACACAATCATGACAACTGACAATATATTGTTAGCCATTTGAACCCTGTTACATCTTACTGAAGCCACTATCATCCATGTAGAAAACATTGCTAATGACAGTATCAAAAAGACAACTGCAAATGAGCTGATATACTTGAGATATTTGCACGACATGAGCTTATCTTGAAGCAACTTATGATTGATTTTCCATTCAACAACCATGTCTTGTTCTTTCTTAAGATCTATTACTTCATTTGAAACAATTATTGGTTTGTTGCTTGCTTGCACTGCCTTCTTTAATTGTGCCATTGTTTGAAGTGTTTTATTTGCTTTAACATGATGAGCATGAACCACATAATCTTGACCTGCTTTAGTGAATTGATATTGATTCTTTGTCCTGTAGAAGATTGCCTTACGATCATATAAATATGGACTACCTAAGACCATT
>ML776819.1:1303529-1327918 GCA_009831015.1 Picea engelmannii
CCTGACACACCTACTTTCCCTGCTTCAATATACGTAGCTTGAACAGAAACCTCATCAAGGTTAGTGGGTCCAAACATGAAAACAGTGTTTCTAATATGCACAGGTAAACCTCCTATATACTTCATAAGAGTTTCTTGTGTTTGCAAATGGATGTCTAACATTAATGCCATTTTTCGAAATCCATCGGTGTATTCTTGCATTGTTTGTCCTTTTCTTAGTTTTAAATATTGCCATTCAATTATTGTTTTTTCTTTATAACCCAAAGGATAGAATTGTTTCCTAAGTGAATAAATGAAACTCTTCCATGATGGAAATACATTACCCACATGTTGTGTTCCCTTTTGCAGCTTGCTTTGCCACCAGATGAGAGTTGTACCTACAAGTCTCAAAGATGCCAACTTAATTTGTGTGGCCTCATCTTTGATCTGTTGCACACTGCAGTATACCTCCATCTGCCTGATCCAATTGTCAAGTTTTTCTACATTTACTTCACCATCATATATGGGCAACTCAAATTTAACATCAAGTTTTAACAATGGCATTTCATGTTTATTCTTATGAACATTTTTCTTCTCATTAGATTTAGAACTCGAACTTGAAGAAGAAGGAGAAGAAGGAGGTGTTGATGGAGGTGAAGGAGGAATCTGAGGATGGTCCTCTTCCTCTTCACTTTTTCCTTTTGAAGAATTACCCAAAACTGGTCGCTTCCGTTCCAAATAATCTTCGTACAAAATTTTCACCATCTCCGACATAGCAAGGAATGTTTTCCGGAATTCTTTCTCATCTTGAGAAATCCCTTCTTTCGATGCCATCTTCTCACTGTGAGAAGCTCTCTTTCTCAATCCAATTAATGGATTCTCTGCAACAAGCTCACCTTCACCATGTTGTAGCTTTTCCCTAGTTAACATGCAAAACTCAAATCCAAACGTCAACTAGCTCTGATACCACTTGATCCGTAGGATCTTTTAATGACTATGGTGGAGTTTTAATTTTGCATGCATTAATTAACCATTTGAGAAACTTAATGAAAGAATGAGGAAAGAAGAGGAATTATGACAGCCATATACACATATGCAGATCTGAAATGAAATCATAGACAGCAAACCATAACACGCAGATTGATAACGGAGTTCGGCACAACTTTGCCTACATCTCTGGGCCTTTGTCTATGTGGGGGAGGCTTCTTTATTTCTGTTCAAAAGCTCAAAAGTACATCACTGCAGTGCCAATTGGCTACAAGACTGATCTGGTCATGTTCATCCATATCTCTAGAACCCTGCAAAGAAAATGGCACACAAAACGGATGTCCGGAGCTCCCAGAAATGGCCCGACAGCGTCTGCTCCTCAATATCTTCCCTGCATAAAAATGGCTTTGGCTTGGCTTCTCCTCAGCATAACTCTACTTTGACTGTTTCCTCATGGCCTCAAATGGGCCTGGTTATATAGATTTGAAGTTGGTTTCTCATCTCCAACTTCCTCCAAAAATTTGGGCTCCAAAAATGCCCAATATCTCCCAAAAATGGAGAAAATCAATTAAAAATAGGCTTATTAACAATAAAATTCCAAAAACTTTATAAAAAAACCCACGTTGGACTAAATTCAGGCATTAACCCCCACCACGGGCGTGCTCCTGGTCATTTGGTAGTAGAGTATGGGACCGCGCCCTTAATACGCATCCCAGCTGTTAGCTTAGCCCCGGGTCTTATGGTGTGGTCCATAGATCCTCGGGCTAATAACTAACCCCTAACCCCCACACCTTTTGTGTAGGGATAGACCTGGTCGTATGGGATCCAACCAGGATTCGGGGGCTGTCTCTATCCGTATATGCCCCATGTCGTGGTCATGTGGTAACAAGTGTTGAACCATGGGCTGGGGCTAAACCCCATCCCTTTCAGCCACCGACCTATCCTTTAACCAAATTCAAATACAATTCGCGTCATATACATAACAAGGAACACCCTCGGGCTGAGCGGTTAGCCCGGTCCTTCCAGTTCATTGCCCAGAGGAAGGTCACGGGTTTGACCCCGACAAAACCACAACAATTTTACCAAAACCCACGAACCAATCATGGGATGCCACGTGGTAGCCCATGACTGGGCCATGTGGCACCTCGACAACCAACCAATATATGCCACGCGTCAAATTTCGATTGGTCCATGTGCCTGCCACCTGTCTTCGTACGTCTACCACGTCACTGCCCTGTCACGTCAGCTGCTTACATCATCTGTGCCACGTGTCACCCTTACAGTGGTGACACGTGTCACCCCTGGATATGCCCAACTATCTGCCCGTATGTCCAAATCAGCCTGCCACATGTCACCTCCCGGAGCTACCATGTGTCACCTCCCAGGGTTTCCATGTCAGTTGTATGGCCTGTACAGTCATTATGCCACGTGGCATTGTACGGACTGTACAGTCATCCCCTTTTTTTTGCCTGTTTAGCTTTTTGGACAGAACGCAATATCTTGCTCATACGGAGCCCATTTGACGAAGTAAATATACCGTTGGAATCAGGAAGATGAGACGGACGCAATGGTGTTGGTTTCATCGCATTCTGAGCACTTTCATTTTTGAGCATTTTTAAACCATGTCCAGCTTCTGGATCTGATTTCGGATCAACAAGACTGTTTTTAAGGGGGCGGACATGTTAGGGTCCTAAACTGCACATAGGTAGATCAATATATTCGGATGTAATAAAGGTCAATATTAATAAGGCCTTTCAATAAAATAGAATAAGGTGGATGTAAGAAGACCAAATAGAAGCTTCGACTTGTAGAAGGATCTTCCTCTAGATGCTTCTCTTGATAGACATATTTAGTATAAATAAGGGTCAACGGTATGAAAACCCTAGCTTGGAGATTATTGTAAGAGAGCGTTGCTCAACTGGAGGTTTCCCCCTCGAAGAGGCCCATGAACATTGCTTTCTGAATCAAATTGTTATTTCTATTGTTGTTCTTATACCATTTATGTGTTATTGTGGAGATTATGTTGGTTATATTACTATTATTCCACCATTTCTAGCATTTTATTTATGTTCTGCATATTTATTATATATGGTATCTTGCAAACTTGGCCCTCTATTTTTACTTTACATACCCATTGTGTGAATGATCCCAACCAATAATTTACAAGGATTATCAAAGTCTCCTCTTCCTTGCGGTCACTCACCCTCTAGGCCTAGGCTCAAGCATCCCCTTCTCTATTATACAATCCCTGAGGTGATCCATCTTGCCTTGCCAATGTGTTCTCACACAAGAAGAGTTTCTAAGACTTCACCAAGTCTTACAACCAAGGCATCCCTCTAGATTTCTCTTGTTGAGGCGTCCCTTTGTCCCATGTTATCAAAACACATCATTCTTTATGGAAATCATGGATTATCACAGGGTTCTCATGTCACACAGTAGCCTTTTTCCATGCTTTCCATATTGACATCCATCATCTATCCTCCTTGGACATATATTTCACCTCACATGTATCACATGCATACAGTAACTGCAAGATGTTATCATAAATTTCAATCAAAATTTTCTTCAAATTTGTTACCCACAGATTTCCAATTTCACATCTCCATGTTCAAATTTGTTTGACACAGGAACCAGATTCACCAGTAAGATGTTTTTTTATTCTCATATTAGTTTTGGATTAGTAGTTATTTTTATTTCTTATGGGATTAATTTTTCTACCAAATCCAAGAACTTCTTCCTACAATTTCAACTTCAATAAACCAAACAAATTGCTAGTTTCCCATGCACATATATTTTATTTGCACCTTTATAATGGCATTGCAAGAAATTATTAATTGTGCATACTAACAATCAAATCATTTTTTTATCGATTCAATGATATAAAGAAAAAGGAAATATCATTCCTTACAAATGAATCATTTCAACATACCAAACCTTTCCAAATTTAATTCAACATTAAGTGAATTTAATCAATGTGCCAATGCCCATGGCCACATTCACACATAGTGCACCCTTGCATTGATTTTCAGATTACCACGTTTCATATTAGGCACTCTTGCCATAGTGTGTGTTGGAACTCAACCAAAATCTTACCACATGGTTTCCTTATACACATTTATTATTACAATAGGATTGTCCCTCCTGCTTTGAGTTGATCGTAGCCTCAAATCAACACACATGAAACTAAAAATTTCACTTGAATGCATTCAAGCATTCTTTCTTCATTGGTAACTAGGGTAACAACATTTATGGAAACCCAATTCCTTTCTTTACCATTTTTATATTCTAGTAGAACATTGGAAGATCCTTCTCCCATAATGGGCAGTCCATTACCTACCCTCTCATGCAAACATGCATTTGCTCAATGCATTCAATTCTATGTGCTTCTTATGAGAACCCTTGTCCCCAATCATACTCGATTGGTCATCAGGGATGATTTTAAGGATGAAAATTTATTTTAAAACGTAGAAACCTTGGCGAATCTTACTAATCTGTCATATGCCAACTATAAATGTTTGGCGGTATTTTTGTAAAAATATTCAAATTTCTAAGGATTTTATATAGTTTTTATAAAATTTTGGTGATTTTTAGGGTAAAATAATTTTATCCTATATAATTTGGGCGAATCATTTTTAAAATAACGAATCTGATTTTTGGAAAAACCATGGAAAATTAACCCATGAGCGAAATTTAGCCCCTAAAATCATCCCTTTTGGTCATAGTATTCATGACACTTTGTTCATGAATTTTTCTTGCAAGTATCTCAATCATCCTTGGCTACTAGAGGCTCCTCCCTCTATCCTTCAGGTTCTCCTTTCCTGAATCATACCCTGCTTGGGTATCAATGGAATTCAACAACCACTCAAAATTCCATGCATATAATCAAATAATAAAAACATTCCAGAAGGGATTCTTGGCCAATCCCTTTCACACATCATGCCACGTAAGCATGAATTCTTTATACATGTTATTGATGCCAACATCTTCTTTGATCATAACTCATTAGTAGTTCTCTTATGGGAACTCCCAAGGTCCATTAATCTCTTATCAACAACCTTCTTTCATTTAACCGATACTTGAGGATACCCACCATTAGCAATCGCCCTTTCCTCAACAACTCCAATATCTTCCTAGACATAACAGGTATAACACATTCACAATAATATATCAATTTTCATCTTTAATTAAAAATTCATGTGCTATAGCATTTAAATCAAAAAATGATTTCAAATATGTCCTGACATATCACTTCATTATGTTATTCTGAACTTTTTTTTTTTTACAAGAATTGGGAAATATATATTAAAAAGTGTGGATAAATCCACTATGATACAAAAAAAGGGCCATGAGAGACCTTCAAGAAGTAAAGTCTTTGGAGCTTGGAAATGCTAAAACAAAATTGGTGATCATACAGTTTTCACCTTCCCTAGAAATATTGCATCGATTATATTTCACAGAATACAATCTATAAAATACTATGTTTATATATAACTAAAAAAATAAAAATAAAAATAACATCTGAATTTTAAAAGAGCTCATCTACCCAGTTCCATTTTGATCTTTAAATGGCCCTGCTACTCCCAAATTGAGTCTGGATGGGGCTCGTTGAGGTTTGGAATTTGGTTGACTGTGACTGAATTTACATTCTTGGATGCTCCATGGGTGCTTTCCGGTGTGCTTGGTTGTTGATGAGTCCGTTCAAGTTGATCCAAACAAATATTCATTGTCTCCAGACTGTTGTGTTTCTCTTCAATATGACTCAAATGGGCATAACTTTCATCTTGCATCCTTTCAATAAGGTTCCTATGTTGAGAGAGGGTTTCAAGCTCGAATGTTAGAGTGGAGCTAAGTGATCCCATCTGAATTTGTGTCCTTTGGCATCCAACACATTCCTCCTCAGGGTCTGGATGAGCAGAACCAACTAGAAAGCCCTTGACACCCTGCAAATGCATGAACTCTTGTGCGCTTTGATTCCTATGGGAATTTTCCATGCTGCTAAGGGGGACGCAAAGATTCATCGAATTGGGTTTCCTATGGATTGGAAAAATTGAGGGCAGAGAAGAAATCAACAGTGGTCGTGGGGTAAAGGTCTAGGAAGAACAATGACAAGGTGGAGGGTGAGGCAGTGGGTGAGTCAAGGAGTAACGAGGAGGAGCCCATAAAATATGGGAGGAAAAATGTTGAGAGATAATCGAGACAGAGAAACCTAAGAAGTTTAGAGGGGGCATAGGAAGAGAATGGATTACGAATACCATGAATAGAATTTTCCCCGACAAGGATGAGTACTGGTCGAAATTCCCCCATGTAACAATCAGTGTCGAGTTTGTGTCAAATAGAAAAGTCAAAAAATCTACCTGGTGTGATGTACCTTAGGCCTTCATATCTGTGGGCTTGGGTCTGGACCTAACATCACCATGTCTAATCACCTGCGCGTTTGGGCTACTGCACGCATGATCCATCGACACCAAAGCCTTCATCCCTTGATTTCCCATGAGCTAGGAAGAAAGAAATAACTGGCCACCCGAAACCATAATGAAGCCGATGCATAAACTATTAATATCATTTGTACTTGGTCGATGAGACTTCAAATTCACACTTGCCACCACGTTTCTCCATCGTTCCCCACTTTCGCTGGCCACATGCCCTCTCCACCTATCCCCTTTTGCACTGGAGCTCCATATGGCTCCTCCTATAACCTTTGTGCGTTGGCTCCTGGTCATGTGTCGCATTAGGCTAAGGGGGCTAAGACCTCAACACCCTCCACCCCTAAGGTTCCAGGAGGTTTCCCTATGTCTTCATTCACCAATTTTTCTTCTGTCGTGTTGTTTTCCCTCAGAATGTGAAAGAATGTTTGCTTGATGGACCTTGAGTCTACACGCATCTGATCAATAATTATTCTTAGACTCAATTTTTTTGGGTCTCTTCCCTGAACCACCATCCTCATGACTGTCTTGGAGTCACCTTTAAAATTCAAATTGGAAATTTGGCGGGTCTTTGCTAGTAGGAGTCCTTTGAGTAATGCATAAGCCTCTGCTTTATTATTGGTGTCTTTGTCGATATTCCAGTAGTAATTGAAAATTATTTTTCCTCCTAGTTCGTAGAGAACCCCCCTTGCACCTACCTCCCTTGGGTTTCCCTTTGAAGCGCCATCAAAAAAAAGTGTGTGAGCCAACTGATTTTGAATCCATTCATCTATGCTATGAAGAGTATGAAGTTGTTGGCACAATCTTTGCACTGAATGAGATTTTTTACTAGATTGAAGGTTGAAGCTTGTGATCCAAGCCTTTTCTGGGATACTCCAGTTGGACGAATCTTCTATGTTTAGTGATTTCATGTTAATTATTGTTGGCACAAGGGAAGACCCAGGGTTCAACTCTAATAGTGCACCAACAAACCCTAACTATTGGCCCTTTCGACAACACCTGCGGAGCAGATGAAGTCTCACCCGAAGTAGCACTAGGGGGGTCACAGGATACATGTGTCTACAATGAAAGGAAGTGCAAGATGATTCTAGAATAACAACGCAAGATAACCTAGAGATTCTTAATAGTATTCTTCTTAACTTCACAAAGTTAGTTATATCTCCCTATCTTTAGTAAAGTAAATAATAATGCAATCACAGTATAAAAGATAAAAAAATAACACAACATCAATCACATAAAAAAACAATATTTTACATGGTTCACCCTCTCCGTAGGGATACGTCCACAGAATTGTGTTTATTGATAAGATAGATGAAAATACACAGTTCTATATGTGCACTCAGTTGCAGATCCTTCTCTCTCTCTCCTCTTAATCTCCCAACCCTGCGCACCCAACTGCAAGGAAGAGCTTTGTACCCAGCTGAATATACAGAATACAAGAATGCTTCAAGACAAAATACTCTTACATCTCACTCTCTCTATCCCAACCACCCTCTCATGTCTTCTAGACCTCTATTTATCCTTCTATGACTCTTAGAAACCCTAGACCAAAGTCCAGGTGCAAAAACCCTAGGTACCAAAACCCACCTTTTAAGGACTTCGCCAACCTGTTCTTCCTTCTTCTCCGCGAGGTGCTCCAAAGAACCTATTAGTGTCTTCTTCCACTTGTTGACCTTTCCATGATTCATCTTCCTTGTTGCTTTGTCTTCCTTGATCTTCTCTTTTAAAAACTTGCTTTTCTTTTGCCTCGCTCCTTCTTTTCTGCTTCTTTAACCACTTCAACCCCTCCTCGGTTTGTGTGCCTTCTTCTCTATTCATACTTTGTCTTTCTTCTTCTTTAATATTTGATTTCTTCCTTAATAAATTATCAAGGGACAACAAGCCCCCAACAATCACATGTGACTCATCCCGAGTCACTCTAGGGTTGAACATCCTATATTACTTCGACTGTAGATTGCGCAGAGCAGTCTGTGATTTCTGATTTGTCCCTTCCAATCGTGTGCATACTGTATTTTCTGTGTTTGGTACCTAATTTCAAATAAACCTGGTACCTTGACCTTTCTTCCTTTGATTTTACTAAGAGTTGCAAGGCAACTGGTTCTCATAATACAGTTTCAACCAAATCCCATTCACTAAACCATCCTTCCATTCTCCATTAAGGGTCTTCAACTGTACAGCTCCACTCTCTATAACATAGGCAACCTCGAATGGCCCAAGCCAGTGTGTCCTAAACTTTCTTGAGTGCTTCATGAACTTGTTTTCATATAAAAGTACCAAATATCCTTGTTTAAATTGTTTCTTCTTGATATATATGTCATGGTAAGCCTTTTCTCGTTCTTTTTCTACCTGCTAATGAAATCATGTAATGAACCTATCTTCCTCTAGTTCCATCAACTTTGCAATCCTATATTGAACAACATTGGTTTCATCCATACCTGTAAATGCTACAATTCTTAAACTAGGAACCAAGTATTCCATAGGTACCACTGCTTCCCAGCCATAAACTAACTTAAAGGGAGTTTGCGTTGTTAACTTTTTGCAAGTAGTTCGATAAGCCCATAACACTGCTGGAATTCTCAAATCCCAGTCATCTCTGTTAACACTACAAATATTAGTCAGCGTTGTCTCCAAGATATTATTGAAAGCTTCGACTGTGCCATTCGCTTGTGGGTGGTATGGTGTGCTCTTCTGATGGTGAACTTTGAACCCCTAATTCAAGGCTTCAATAGTTTTGTTAATGAAATGTGTTCCTTGATCACTCATAAGGATCTTTGGGCATCCAAATCTGGTTATGATATCATCATAGATGAATCGGGCAACTGTAGTTGCATTACAGTCCTTAACTTCTCTTTCTTCTGCCCATCTGGTCAAATACTCTATAGCAGTGATAATGTATCGAGCTCCTGTGCACTTTCTTGGTGGGTTGATAGGTCCCACAAAGTCAATAGCCCATTTCTCAAATGCCTATATAGTCAACTGAGGTTCTAAAGGCATCTCATCTCTTCTTTATGGCTTCCCTACTCTTTGGCATACATCGTAGGCTCTGTAGTATTCCTTAGCATCCTTATGTAGAGTAGGACACCAGAGGCCAACTCTGAGAATCTTCTGTGTTGTTTCTTTCCCTACATAATGTCCTCCTGTGATGCCTGCATGTGATTCTGCAAGAATCAATGGTCTTTCTGACTCCATAACACATCTTCTTAAGATCTTATCTAGTCCCATCTTATATAATTTTCTAGCTATAAGTTGAAAATATGCAGCATGGACAACCAATTGTTTCTTTTGAATAATTGTATACTTGTTAGGTTCCATTCTTGTGGACAGGAACTGGACTCTTTCGATGAAGTGATCATCTAATTTTCTAATGGCCAACAGCTTTGCATCTAGTAGTGTGTAATCCAAACTGGTAGGTTTCTCTCCATGCTCTAACCTGGATAAGTGGTTAGGTCCTTTATTCATTCTTCATGGCTTGACCATGATATCAAATTCATACTCTTGGAATAATAGTATCCATATGCATATTCTTCAGCCCAACACTAGCTTGTTGACTAAGTACTTTAGTGCAAAATGATCAATGAACATCCTAAAATGTCCTCCCAACAAGTACTGTCAATATCTCATGCTCCTGGTTGTGCCAAAACTTCTCCTAATGTAGTGGATGAAACATCAACATGAACATTGAATTCCTTACTCCAATTTGGAAAAACCAAAATAGGTGCAGTGACCATTTTCTGCTTTAGTGTGTCGAAGCTCTGTTGGCATTCTTCTGTCCATTGAAACTTACTATCCTTCTTTAATAAATTTTCCATAGGTGATGTTATCTTTGTGTGACCCTTAATAAACTTTCTATAATATCCAATGTGTCCCAATGCAGTGCGCAACTATCTAACCAAAGTAGAAGGAGGTAGATCGACAATGATAGAAATCTTGGAAGGATCTACCAACAACCCTTGTTTACACACAATGTGTCCTAAAAACACTCCAAAAGGTGAAAAGAAAATACACTTCTTCAAGTTCAGGGAAATCTGACATTTCCTGAACTTATCCAACATTAATCTCAAACATTCAATATGATCTTTCAGAAGACTAAAAATGGTCTAGTCATCAAAGTATGCCTCCAAAAACTTATGTAAAAGTTCTTTAAATGCTTCAACCACAACCCTGGAAAAGATGGTTGGTGCGTTCTTCAAACCAAAAGCCATCACAGTGTACTGAAAAGAACCCCATTCTATTGCAAATGAAGTCTTATGTATGTCTTCCTTAGCAATTATGATATGGTGATAGCCTGAAAATCCATCTGTGAATGAGTAAAGTTCCTGTCCTCCTACATTATCTAGAACTTCATCAGTAAAAGGTGTAGGGAATGGGTCATGTAAGCATGTGTCATTAAATTTCCTTAGTTCTACACCAATTATGATTTATCCTGACTTCTTATCCTGGACCACCATAGGGTTGATCCATTCAAATTATTCAACTGGTTCTATGATTCTTGCTTCCAACATTCTATCTAATTCATTCTTAACTTTCTGCTAGTACTTGGGATTTAGTCTTTAAGGCCTCTACTTGATAGGCCTTGCACAGACTTTGAAAGGAGTCTTCATTTCTCCCATGGGCCCTTTTATGCCCTTCATGTCTGTGAATTTGGTTGGAAACAAGTCCTGATACTCATGTAATAGTTATGTAATCTTACTAATAGTATCATCATCCCAATAGTCTCCAACATTTTCTAACTTAGGTGTTTGATCTGTTCCAATATTAACTTTCTTAATTTTAATAGGCTGCCCAACAAAAGGTAATTCAATCCCTGGCCCTTCTATGTCTCTTTTTCCTTCAGTTTCTGATATCTTCACATTCTTGGGCTCATCATCCTCATCAACATTAATATTATAGAAACCTTGTAACCATTGTAGAGGTGCAATCCATTGATCTTCTTCTTTTTCAAGAGGGAGGTTAGATACTTCCTCAAAGACCTTTTGTCTTACAATTTGTAAAGCCCGATCTACTGTGGGGTGTTGAATTTCAAATAGGAATGTATCTCTAAAGTTCTCGGTCATACCATACCAATCTATAGTGGCTAAGCACAGCTCTTCTTGAAGATACCAGTTGATAGGCGTAGTATCTAGTGTGTTAGTGAACTTATGTACCCACTATTATTTAGGAATGCTACTCTAGGCTTCCTCACAACTTCGCACATGGTCCTTAGGGAAACTATGACCTGTGTATCAAACTTCGTACCCTTCATTTAGGTCTGAAAAGTGCATTGTCAACAAGGTGTGACATTGTACACATTCCATGATGTTCTTCTTGTGAGCTTCCCACCATCTGGTTGGCGTTGCTTTCAAGGCTTCATCTAGTGCCAACAACCTTTGTTGTATTGGTACAATTCCTTCAAATTCAAGTAGAAATGTCTCTAAATCATTAAAGCCATCAAATGTAGGAAGATTACTTACTTCTATGTCAATCCAGTGAACTACTTTAGTCAATCTGGCACACCTACGCATAGAGACTTCATACATTTTGTTCTACCAATTTTCCAATGCTTCTTCTAAATCGGATGAGAATGCACTTTCACTTCACCAAATTAGATTTCCATATATTGTAGGAATAATGTAATCATGTTGTCCTACTCTCAGTTTATAGATGTTCTCTAGCTCGTAGGCATGGTCTTATTCCATTATAGGTTCTGTGTATCTGCGACCTTCATCAAGATCAAGAGGTGCAATGACCCTAAGGCCTTCACCCTCAAATTCCATTCTTCTCTTTTTTAGGTCAACAACAGTCAAATTCTTGAAAGCCCAATCAATTCCTAACAGCACAGGATAGGGAAAACTATCATCAATTATCTCAATCACTTTGAAGTTTGCAAATTTCCTCACTCCATTGATGTCTACAGGGACATGCTATAATCTTCCAAAGGGGCTTATTGCCTGATGATTAGCCATCATGAGCTTAATAAGAGAGTAAATGAATTTAGGTTTTCCCATCAGTTCCCAAGTTTTCTTTGTCATAATATTTACTTATGATTCCAGGTCGAGGACCACATAGTCCACATCGTAGTCTCCAATATGAGCACTAAGGTGTAGTCCCTTTCTTGTCCTCCTTTTCCTAGATACTTGATTCACAACTCTACTTAGCAAAGGATCTATTCTTCCAATTTCATATTGTCTTATAAGGTGTTGTAGTTCCTGCAAAACTCTTTCATCTTTAATCAAATTGATACAAGTATACAAGAAGTCCATAAGCTTGCTTACCTCTTTTCCTTGCCTAAGTGGGACATACTAATCGAATGATGGAGGCATTTCACATTCCTTTACTTTTGGTTGTGCCCTAGATGAAGAAGCTTGTTCTCCTACAAATTCTCTCCTTTCTTCTTCAAAAGTGTGTTTTTCCTTCCTTGGGTCAAACAATGGCGCCTTCTCTGAAGCTCTTTTGATCCCTGATCCATCTGTAGTCTTTCCTGGAGTCACCCTATCTTCTCCTATCACAGTGCCTCCTCTAGTAATAACAACAAATATGGGTTCCTCACTGTGAGGTTCAACTAATATTAGTTAGACTTGTTGGTTTCCACCTCATCTTTCCTGAAGTTTAATTAACAATATTGGGCAGTCTTCAATGACATGGTCAAATGAATTATAGTAGTTGAAAGTAGTGCAAGGGTTCTGACAATCCCTTGCCAAATGACCTGGTTGGGTGAAATTATAGCAATAATATTGCCTCGACCTTGACCCATGCCTCTTCCTCGTCCTCTTCCTCTGAACCCACCATGAGGATTGAAGTTTCCTCTTCCTAGGGAATTGAACTGCGCAACATTTCTTTCTTGTTGTAGTTCTCCTTGAATTCTATATGCATCCATTGATATTTCATGCATGAGGTCATAAGCCCTACAATCCTTCACATCATGCCCCACAAATTTGCAGAATGTACAATAAATATTGGTGGGTGTCTGGACATATTTCTGCATATAATAACATTCACCAGGGAGATGTCTAGTTCTACATACCTCGCACCATGGTACAGTAGCTTGATTCAAAGGGTTAGGGGCTCTAGAGGCTAAGTATTCATTAAATAAGGGACAATGCTCTTTTTCATGGCCCTCTGATTTACATCTGATACACCATATGTCTTCTATTTTCTCCTTTCCTTTGTCCTTTTGTCTTCAACCAATAAATATAAACTAGTTAATTGATTCAAAATATGACTCATACTTGGACTGGATTCTCCTACAGGGGATGCTTCTAGTTTCATGGAAATCTCTAATGCCTGAGCCTATGAAGAAACATTCTGTTGCATCAGAGGAAATATAATGTGTGGTAGGAGGGAAACGATGAACCATTCCTTATGTTGTTTGTCAGGAATCTGAAAACTTAAATTGCATGTCAATGTCTTAAACCTCTAATCAAATTCCCAGACAGGTTTAGTCACCTTCTTCCTGATTTCCTTTAACTCTGTAATGCAATGAAACTCCGACTTAGGATTCTTGAACTATGCACTTAATGCAGTCTTGATGCCATTCAACAGCTTAGGTTATACAGATCTTCGACAGTAGGCGCAGTCCCTAAATTTTCTGGTTCTTCTCAGCGAAGTTCCTCAGCCTCTCCTTCCTCTGCCCTTGCGAACTATGAATATTATTCGTTTGATCACCCTACTTCTTCTCCACTGTATAAATATTTGTCTTGTGCCAATGGTCTGTAACTCTGCTTAAACATGTTTGCAAGAGGAACCTTTATGAATGATCTCCCACTACGCGTGTGTCCAGCCTCTGCATCACTGTCACTGTCTAAATTTTTGAACATTAGCTTTAAAATATATTGATTATTGTATCTTCGTGATATTCTTCTCATGTAATAGCATCTTAATCTTCAGTTTCAAAAAGTTTATAAACTTTCCTCGAGGTCCCTTAAACAAATACCTCTCTGCTTGACTATATTATTCTACTTTGTCGATAGAAAACTCAGTAATGTACCCTCCAATAGTGCTATCAAACCATAGATCCTCTTCTCTATACATAGCGTTATCTATTCTCTTGACTTTCTTAATCAACACCGCTATCCAAACCACAGGTGTTCTAGATTTGATTTCGAACTGAGTGTCTGCTAGTCTGGCTAGCCACTCATACAATTCCTTGTGAACTCCTGTAAATAAAATTCCGTGTATATCAGTAAAGATATACCTTCCCAACCAGTCTTCTGTTCTAATGCTAGGGTTCTTGTTCTGAGCTTCGACGAAGTCCCTTTCATGTTCTTCTATCCACTTCCAAATCTTTGTCTTTGATGGGAACCACCTTGACATTCCCTCAAGAAGATCTCGATCCCAAAAACAGAACCATTTGTTGGCATAGGGGCAGACCTAGGGTTCAACTCTAACAATGCACCAACAAACCCTAACTACTGGCCCTTTCAAAAACACCTGCCGAGCATATGAAGTCTCACATGAATTAGCAATAGGGGGGTTGTAGGACACAGGTGTCTACAACCAGAGGAAGTGCAAGATGATTCCATAATAAAAATGCAAGATAACTTATAGATTCTTAACAATATTTTTCTTAACTTTGCGAAGTTAGTTATATCTTATTATCTTTAGTAACGGAAATAATAATGCAATCACAGTATAAAAGATAGAAAATAACACAACATCAATCACATAGAACAACAATATTTTACGTGGTTCAACCTCTCCCTAGGGATATGTCCACAGAACTGTGTTTATTGAAAAGGTAGATGAAAATACACATTTCTATATACGCACTCAAGTGTATATCATTCTCTCTCTCTCCTCTTAATCTCCCAACCTTGCACACCCAACTGTAGAGTCGATCTTCACACCCAGTTGAAGATACAGAATACAAGAATCCTCTGAGACACGATACATTTACATCTCACTCTCACTATCCCAACCACCCTCTCATGTCTTCTAGACCCCTATTTATCCTTCTATGACTCTTAGAAACCCTAGACCAAAGTCCAGGTGCCAAAACCTAGGTACCAAAACCCACATTTTAAGGACTTCACCAACCTGTTCTTCCTTCTTCTCTGCAAGGTGCTCCAAAGAACCTATTAGTGCATTCTTCCTCTTGCTAACCTATCCATGATTCATCTTCCTTGTTGTTTTTTCTTCCTTGATCTTCTCTTTTAACAGCTCGCTTTTCCTTTACCTCGCTCCTTCTTTTCTGCTTATTTAACCACTTCGACCTCTCCTCAATTTGTGTGCCTTTTGCACTCTTCATACTTTGTCTTTCTTCATCTTTAATCTTTTATTTCTTCCTTAATACATGATCAAGGGCCAACAATTACCTCTGAGAAAAGCACTTTTTCCTTGCCATCAACACTTTGGGGAAGAGATATTTTTCCCTGAAATATTTGTTTGTTTCTTGCTAGCTATATCTGCCAACAAATATACTTGGGGAGGGACCTCCATAATCTTTTGAATATTGGTTTACCCCAAAAGGTGTCGTGGTAGAATTTTTCCGAATTTCCAAAGCAAGTATTTAGATAAGAGGGCCATCTTATTTGTCGAGACATATCTCCAAAAGCAAGGTTCCAGATTGTTGTTGAAAAGGGGCAATCCTAGAAGGGGTGTTGGATGGTGTCTTGACTAGTTTAGCAAAGGAGGCAGTTGAACGGACCATGGAAACATATTTTCATCACGTTTTATCCCGTTAGAATTTTTCCATGAGCTAGGGACCAAATAAACATGTTTATTTTGGGCAGAGTGTCTTGGCTCCAAAACAATTTCCATTTTTATGAGGTCTGGATCACCCTTAAAGAGGAGAGAAGAGTGTTGTGTCCTTCTTTTACTGTATACCCATATATTCCCTAGCGCAGGAGATGGTCATTCTTTGATTGCTCTCACCTTCTCTGGATCCATCTTCAATTCATTTGAAGGGATCACAAAATCCAAGTATATGAGTCTTGTCTTCATGAAAGAGATTTTCTTCAAATTTATCAGCAACTTTTCCTGCTGCAATCTCATCATCACTAATGCTAAGTGTTTTAAATGTTCTTCCTCTGTCTTACTGAAGATTAGTATATCATCTAGATATAAAATCAAAAATTTACCTATGAAGTCTTTCAATACTTCATTCATCAACCTCATAAATGTGCTTGGGGCATTTGTCAACCCAAATGGCATGACCAACCACTCAAACAAACCTTAATTTGTCTTGAATGTTGTCTTCCATTCATCTCCCTCTCTCATTATTATCAGATGATATCCACTCTTCAAGTCTATCTTTGAGAAATAACTTTATCCACTCAAGCAATCCATCAAATCATCCATTCTTGGCAAAGGGAATCTATACATGATGGTGATCTTGTTGATGGTTCTAGAATCTGTACACATTCTCCATCCTCCATCCTTATTTGGACTCAACACAGTTGGTACTGCGCATGGGCTTAGACTCTCCCTGACTAAACCTTTATCCAACAACTCTTGGACTTGATTATTGACTTCTTCATTCTCTCTAGGTGTCAACCTATATGTATCTTTGTTTGGAAAACTGGCTCCTGGAATAAGGTCAATATGATGGTTGATACTCTTAATGGGTGGCAATGAGTGTGGAAACTCATCCACTACTATGTCAGCAAAATTTTCTAACAGTTCCTAGGTTTCTTCGGGTAATTCATCCATAGAAGTATGTGTAAGGACAACCCTTGCCCTCCTAACTACAACAAAATGAATTTCTTGTTCCTTCATGGCCTCATTCAAGAGTTCCTTCCCACTCATGAGAAGTATACTTGAACTAGCCTCCTTGTTTGGCTCCTTGTCTTCTATTGGCAACAACATGTGTGTTCTACCATTTTTTTGTAGGGTGTAAGTATTTTTTCTCCTGTCATGAATGAAATTTCTGTCAAATTTCCATGGTTTCCCCAACAGAATATGACAAGAATCCATAGGAATTACATCACATAAAATCTCATCCCTATATCCTCCTATTTTAAATTCAACTTTGCATTGTTGACTTACCATTACTTTATGTCCTTTCTGCAACCATGATACCTTGTATGTATTTGGGTGTGTAGTTGTTTCCAACTCCAGTTTCTCTACCATCTCTGTGGATACTAGATTGCCAGTGCTCCCACTATCTATGATCATATTGCAAACCTTTTCCTTTGTCTTGCAAGAAGTCCTGAAAAAAATTGTTTGATGATCTGGTTCTTCTGCCTCCTCCTCTGGCTTTAGAATAATTTTCCTCATCATAAGGTTCTTTCCTCCTTATGTTGCTTCTACTTCCACATTCTTCCGAGCTTCAGAAATGTGTGCTTATCCCCCTCCTATACCTTTCTTCCTCTTGGGGCATTCCCAGGACATGTGCCATGTCTTTCCACGGGCATAACATTTGACTTCACCTCCTTTGCCTCTTCTCTTCCTCGAGGAAAAGAGATTCTTCCTTCGTGTTGTCCTTCTTTATAACTTTCCCCTTTTTTAGGGTGATTATGATGCTTTCTAGCCTCTCTCTTTGGCTTTTGGAACTTCTCTCGAGCAGTTCCCTTGCCTCTGCTTGAATTTCCTCCCCTATTTCGTTGGCTTTCTTTTTTGGACAACTTCTCTTCATATTTCAAGGCTACTTGATAAGCATCCTCAATTGTGCCAATAGACATCATGTTGATCTCCTCTTTTATCTCGTATCTCAACCCATTTATGTACCTGGTTGTTTTTTCATCATCATTTTCCTTCTGTCCAACCCTGATGTTCAGTTTATATAATTCTTCAGTGTACTCTTTCACTGATAATCTTTTTTGTCTCAGGTTCTGCAACTTTCTGAACATATTTATTTGATAGTCTTTAGGGATAAATTTCCCCTTCAACTTAGCTATCATCCTGTCCCAACTTTTGATTTTTTTCTTACCTTTGCATCTGTGATCAGCTAGTAATTCATCCCGCCATAACGTTGCATGACCTTTCAACCTAGTTATTGCATGATTCACTTTCTTTTCTTCTTCAATTTCTTCATAATCGAAGTATTTATCCATAGCACGTACCCAATCTAACAATTCTTTGACTTCCAAATTGCCTTCATACATTGGGACTTCTATTTTTTCTCTGGCTCCTATTCTCGAAACAGCTCTTAGCAGTCGATCTTCCGTAGGTTCTCCTTCTGCAACTCCTTCTTCTTCTACCTCTTCACTTTCAGGTTCGCTGACGTCACCAACATTTGGTTCTCTCCTATGTGTTGTTTCCATGGCGTCCAATCTCATTCTGAGTCGCCTCATTTATTCTTCCATTTTTGGATTCTCTCTGCGCCTCTTAGGCGGCATGACTCCACTACTTTGATTTCCTTTTCTCTGACTTGATGCTATCAAACATAACTCATTCACCTTCTCACCTTTTCCTACAATCTGAAAACAAAATTTTGTCTTTGATTCCACCTAATGCAGACCCCTCTACACTCTCAGGGCTGCACAACCTTGTGGTCAAGGATCGATCGACTTCAGGAGCCGAATTGGCTCACGGTTCATGTTGAACCTTCGCAATTGTCCCCACAAGTCAAAGTCTTGAACTTCGGGTGCAAAATCTCCTTTTCAAGAATTTCAAAACACCCACAGGATCCTCCATGTGACCCTGAATGAAACCCGTGGGCTTAAACTTCCACCCTTCCTCACTTCGGGACTTCGAGCTTTGGGTGTTCTTGACACACCTGACCCCAAATTCGTCGAATGTCGAATTCGTGAACACACACGAACCAGATCTATAGATCACCCTCCTCTCACATCCAATGAATGCGATCTACTTAGGGACTTCAATGTTCGGGAGTTTCAAATGCCCCAAGTCCTTTTTCTCCCGAAGTGCTCCGTATGTGGAGTTGTATATCAAGCGCCATGCGTCCCCTCTCAGCCAACGAATACAATCTACTTCAGGACTTCGGCATTCAGGATTTTTGAATCTGCCAAATCCTTTTTCTCCCAAAGTGCTATGTACCCAGAATTGTAGATCAAGCACCATGCATCCCCTCTCATCCAACGACTACGATCTACTTCGAGACTTCAACGTTCGGGAGTTTTGAATGCACCGAATCCTTTTTCTCCCAAAGTGCTCCGTACCTGGATTTGTAGATCAAGCACCACGCGTCCCTTTCCAACGGACGGTTCCGATGGACTTCGACACTTCGATACTTTTGTCCTTCGAGAATTTCCCCTCACTTTCTCACGAAGTTATTTCTCTCTAAAGTGAAGGAGATGACACCATGTGTCTATGCAATCAATGAATAAGGTTTTAGCCTCTTACCTCTTTGGCGCTTCGGATGACTTCCAGTCAACACTCTACCCTGTATTCCCTTCTCTAAAGTCCATGATCTGTTGACTCGTGTCTTCCCCAGATCGAAGGTCACGATTTACTTTGGCTATTTGGGCTTCGGGAGTTTTTACTTCCTCTTTGTGACTTTCTTCTCGAGTGCCTTTCCTCTGAAGTATCAGATCTACCGATGCGTGTCCTTCAAGATGAATGACCCAGATCTATTTCAGTAGTTCGTGCTTCACACCACTGCTCACCAAGCTTATCCTCAAAAGTTCTCCTCTTCCGAAGTAGCTAATCTTTCGCCACATGTCCTCTTGATCCAACGGTCGGGATTCGCTCTGCTCTTCAAACTTCAATGACTTATGATGTTGCACTACCCCTTCCTCCCAGATATTTTCTTCTTTGAAATGAACAATATGCTGACACATATCCTCCTCTGGATCTACGGTCCAGATGTAATTCGGGTTTTGTAACTTCGGACTTAGAGATTTCTTCAAAATAAATCATGTTGCACACTCCTTGCACTTTGTTGTCCTGATCTCTTCGACACTTACTCAATTTTAGACCTTGTGCACCCCTTGCACCATTCAGACTAAAGTTTCATTATCTCTCATGAGCTTCTCTAAGTCAATTTCAGACTCTATCAATAGACACCTTCCGGACAATATGCACTCCTTGCATTCGAGCTCTCAGAAGAGAAACAATTGAAACTTAATTAACACTTCATAAGTCCATATGCTCAACTATGAACAACATACATGAGAAAAATGAAATAAACACACAAAGAACATACCATTCATTCAAATACACACTGAAATGAACAATGTCCAAGATTTTGGAACAATTTGTGTCTGTTCTATTCATTCATGAAGTATTTACATAAACAACACAGTTCTTCACTGTCCCCAGGCTCTCTATGTCTAATTGCTACTTCTAACTTCTTGTCCTCTATATTCACACTCTCTTATGTCTTACAACAGAATACATAAAACCTATCAGAGTGGCTTCTTGAGCTCTTCTCCATCCTATATGAACTCTATCCCATCGTCGATCTAGCGGTTACCTACTTAATACTATTACAATAAATATGAGTTATTATCATATAAGAGCTGACACTCTACATTTGTAACACTTTACAGTCGTATAAGAGTTTACAACATCCTACCATTCTGAGGCGGTGACCTGACTTTACAAACAAAGTATTTAAAACGATATTTCCAAAATATCTCAACAACTCGCTCTGTTTCTGTTAATGCTGATTTGAAATTTTTGTACACTAAGGTGTTGAATTCTACCTCCACACTCAACCTCTTTGACTTTGATGGTGATGCTCCTGCATCAGCAGGCTAGAGAAAATAGCCAAATATAGTTTTATACTTGCTTCACCTTGCATCTGCACTTTGTTCAAGTTCAGGTCTGTTTGTGCATTGTGACATCATAGAATTCATTTTTAAAACGTGGAGATACCAACACATATGTGACCAATCTCCAAAGGTGATCCTTCTTTACAATTACCTGTCCTGAAAAAAGAAGGTAAAGAAACATTAACTTCAATGTATGTTTATTTGTTGGAAAAGAAAAGAAACTTAAATGAAATAATGGCAAGCTGGATAAAACGGTCAAATATAGGTTTACACTCATTTAAAAATGAAATACTAAATAGGTTTAAAAAACTAAGAGTATTTATGTCTAAAAATGAAATACTAAATAGGTTAAAAAAAAACAATATTCATGTGCATGTTCATCTATTGCATGTCTTTGTTGTGCATTGCACCATCCAAACATGCAGAGCTGATGATTACATAATTCTTACCTTAAATTGAAATCTATTGCAAACTGAAATCTAATTACAATATTCTTGCCTAAAACTAAAATCTGATTACATTATTATTTCCTAAAACTGAAATTTGTTGCAAGTCTTTGTTTTGCATTGTGAGAGCATCATGGAAATCTGTTGCAAGTCTCTATTGTGCATTGTGAAAACATCATCGAATTAATTTTTCAAACATGCAGAGCTGATGATTATTCTCATGAAAACTTAGAAGGATCATTGTGCATTGTGATAGAATCAATGAATTATGTTGCAAGTTCGATTGTGCATTGTGATAACATCATCGAATTAATCTTTCAGACCTGCAGAGCCAATGATTATTCTTGTGAAAATTCAAAATGATCTTTGATGTTAAGGTAGTGCCCTCCACATATCTGCAAGGTGGCAGCGAGACATACAAGTCTGTGCTTTCAAGTCAGTGCACCAATATCTATAGTTCATAAAATTCGTTGCACTCGGGTCTGAAATTTAATGTTCCACGGGACGTTTTTTTGGTTTTTAGATGTATTTGACATGTGGATACAAAATCCACAAGTCAAAACTTACAGGTATAAAAAATTCTAACTCGTCAGTTTGACGTTCCACTTCATAGTGTACCCGTCATAAATTTTAGGTGCTTAGTTTACTATAGTGTGTCACCTACCTAGGCCTCACACTGAATAGAGGTTGGGTAAAGGTTTGTTGGAGGATTAAATATAACAATAAACAAAATTTAATTAGTTTTAGACGCCCAATCCTTGAAATTTAATTACTCCATAGTCTTAGTTCACATAAAGTGTTAATAGTTAATTGAATATCCATTCACTAACCTACTCAAATTTACATATAACACAAGACAATTTAACACTCATAAATTTGAGATAAAACTTAAAATGATGGGCATGAAAAGCAAACGACCGTCATTAAAATCTCACTTAACATGTAAGATAAATTTGAAATTCCCTAGTTACACTAAAATATTATATTTCAAAGTGATTAATAATTTATAAAAAAATGTTAAGAAATTAATACTAAATACAAAAGATAGCATTATTATCTTAACATTTAATTTTCTTATATCATTGCAACTTCTTAACTCTAAACTTTAGAAAAATAGCTTCATAAGTGATTGGCTAAAATAAAGTAGATAAGAAATAAGTAAATGAAAACTTAGATTAGAAACTTAAAAAAAAAACATTGATTTGCGTGTAAAAGGTTGCAAGCCGATTACAATAGTCTCAGCTACCTTAGGGAGGGACTAATAATGAAAAAGATCTGATTATAATAAAAAAAATGTCATAACACAAATACATAAAACAAAGAAAAATTTCGATTACTAATCAAGATGCAAGGTAATTTGAATCCTTTTGGAAAATATAAATGAGACTTATCTATCAACCCGTTAAAATATGGTTTTTGGGAAAATGGAGATGAAACCTATCCATCAACCCATTAAGGAGATGAGAAGAATATTTCATTTAGTCAAATAATTCGAAACAAGAGTTCCTCAAATTTAAAATCCATATTTCATAGTCTTGTAATGACGAAGTTATAAAAAAATTTAACATTTTAAATAAATATATTATTTTTAATATATGAATTTAAATTAATTTTATATGTATACATAGTTTGAGTGGATCTAATGATTAAGAACTTATGTTTTTTCTTAAAAGATTACAAGTTCAAATCTAGAGAGGGTAGGGTATGTATAGCTCCGTAGACTTTACCAATCAAATCGTTGGGCGGAGGAAATCCTTTATCCCACAAACAAGAAAGTCTTATACACCAATTTGATGTCTAGCTTCGCCATAACCTTAAACATAGATTATTTATTATTCGAAATTTATCATTTTTTAACAATTTAAATAAATACACCACTTTTAATATATGAATTCCATATATATAGTGATGACCACAACAAGTTAAGATTCTTTGAAACATAAATAATTACACATCAAAGAAAAAATATACCCAAATTATTGAATCTGAAAACATTAAAAATTAACTTGGTCAATTAGCCCATAGGTCGTAAGGGCAAGAATCATACTTGTGTCGAATGAAAAGTCATCTTATCCCAACCGTCAACATCATTTCAATGTTAAATGATGTCAAGATTTAAGGTATCTTAGTGACAACCCTTGCGGTTCATTAAAAGCATGCTCTTGGAAGACTTGCATCATGCATCTCACAATATTGGCATACTTGAACATTCAAGGATATATTCAATGCACCTTTAATGTGCTAGGTAGTATTATATGCAAACTTTGATATATATTCATATTTTTGGTTATCTTGAGTTATGGTTGAAGTCACTCAATGGGGTTAGGGTCATAGATTAATGATATGGATCATGGATATGGGTCATAGATTAATGACTTACACTACGCAGTTAATCCCAAAAATAATATCTAATATCTAGCACTACGGAAGCCCCTATATGCTTAAATAATAAGAGTGAAGGGAGCTCTAACTGGGTAGTTCATAAGGCACAATACTTGCTAAGGTTTTGCAAATGGGGTAGCAAGCTAAGTGGGCTTGATTGTGGGGAAAACTCCACAATTAAGCGCGCTTGAGCTAGAGGCATCTTGGGATGGGTGACCACCTAGGAAGTCCTGGTTATCGAGTGCAAGCCCCAAAAGTGATGATTGATTCATTTTGTTGGTTTCGATCCCACTTCTTCACCCCTGTGAGCATCACCCAATGCAATGAGTGCTAAGTGGACTATTCAAATCATGAGAATTATTGGTCAGTTGCGACTAACACTCATGGATATGAGTCATAGATTAATGACTTACACTACGCAGTTAATCCCAAAAATAATATCTAATATCTTGCACTGTGGAAGCCCCTATATGCTTAAATAATAAGAGTGAAGGGAGCTCTAACTAGGTAGTTCATAAGGCACAATACTTGCTAAGGTTTTGCAAATGGGGTAGCAAGCTAAGTGGGCTTGATTGTGGG
>ML776819.1:1328838-1395756 GCA_009831015.1 Picea engelmannii
AAAATAATATCTAATATCTTGCACTGTGGAAGCCCCTATATGCTTAAATAATAAGAGTGAAGGGAGCTCTAACTGGGTAGTTCATAAGGCACAATACTTGCTAAGGTTTTGCAAATGGGGTAGCAAGCTAAGTGGGCTTGATTGTGGGGAAAACTGCACAGTTAAGCGCACTTGAGCTAGAGGAAACTTGGGATGGGTGACCACCTGGGAAATCCTAGTTACCGGGTGCAAGCCCCGGAAGTGATGATTGATGCTATGCGATTCATTTCATTGGTTTCAATCCCACTTCTTCACCCCTGTGAGCATCACCCAAAGCAATGAGTGCTAAGTGGACTATTCAAATCATGAGAATTATTGGTCAGTTACGATTAATACTCATGAATATGGGTCATAGATTAATGACTTACACTACACAGTTAATCCCAAAAATAATATCTAATATCTTACATTGTGAAAGCCTCTATAGATTTTTTTATATTTAAAAAAAAATTATAGAAAAAAATTTAACATTTTTTTATATTTTGTAAATGATATTAAATTAAATTCAGTAATATTGATTATAATGTTTAATTCAATAAGGATATTGAGTAAGGCATGTAATAAAGAAAATTATTATTAAAGATTAATTTCAAGTCCTCTTACATAAAATTTAAAACACTCAACCATATAAACTAACCCACCAAATTATATGTTCTTTAAGTTTCTAAAAAAATTATTACACATATAAATTAGTACTAAAATCAATGTAAAGTATAATGTTAAGTGTAATAATATAATATAAGTTACAATAATATTTAATAGAGACTCCATGAAAGATGAAAAAATTATCACATACATAAATTATTACTAAATTCAATGTAAAGTATAATGTTAAGTGTAATAATATAATATAAGTTACAAATCGAAGTTACAATAGTGTTTAATAGAGACTCGATGAAAGTTGAATGCATCATATGGTTTAATGTACATTTAGTACAAATTTAAATGGTTATTATACATAATTAGTGAATGTGTAGCAAAAGCTCTCATGTGCAAAACAATAGATTTGCATATGTTAACGATCAAGAGAATAAAATAAGTTAAAAAGCTTATGTTAACTTAGAATTTTAAATGAATATAGTATATGTTTGTAGTGGATTTCTATGTGATTTTAAAGTTAGTGTGGAAAATACTAGATTTGTATAGAGTTATGTGAATCCATGTTTACTTGAATAAATTAGCAATTTTATGTTAACTTAGATCAATTAAGTCAATAAGTGAAGCTTTTCATAATGAATCAACACATGTCATAATATGTGAAATCCATGGAAATAAACTAAGTTCAATGTAATCAATCTTTGTTGATGCAATCCCCCTACCTTAGCAGCGTTATGCGACCTCTCGGTCTCTGGATTGATCTTCTTCTGAGTCGAAATGGCTCTTCGGGCTCCTGTTGGAACCCTTTGAACGAATCCATAGGTCCCTTTGTCCTATAGCACAGGTTTTGAGAAAATCTGCGCGTGCGCCCCCTTTTCGGCGCTCTTCTCTATTCTGAGCCAACACACACCTCGGCGTTGATTCCTTTCCAACTAGCCCCTTCTTATCTGGTGACCTTGGGCTATGACCCAAGGTGTAAACAACACACCTTTCGCGTTTCGGGGTTTCGGGACTCCTGCATGCGAGCTCTCCCAGGCTCCTTGTCCTTCGAATCGCCGAACTCCAAAATAGAGCCTAGCTCCCACTAGCTCCTACCTTCACTCCTGACTCATATGACCATTGTCTTATGACCAGCGGCTAACATCCAACCGGCTCTCTGATTTTCGCGTTTCGCAATGTGGAGGGGTTGACTCCTTGTCCCTCCAACTCCCGGTCACCGAAACGCCGAAAAGGGCTTAACGACTCTGGATCCTCCCTTAGCCTTCCTCCATGTGACCACGACTCTGTGACCATGCACTTAACGTCAAAGTGCTACCGACTTTCACGATTCAAGGAATCATGATGCAAGCGTTCCTCCTGTTCTCTGTCTTTCAAAATGCTGAAACCCGAAAGGGTCTAACGGCTCCTTAGCTATTCCCTTAAGTCACTTTTCATACGACCGGTCCTGTGACCTAGTGCTATTCCTTCGAATGCTTTCGGGGTTTTGCGATTCGGGGAATCGTGATACAGTGTTCTCCTCCTTGCCTTATCAAATCCTGAAACCCGAATCTCAATTATCTTGATCAACGGTCCAAATCCTCCGCTTAGCCAATGGCCAAGATTGAATCCTGACTATCTTCTTTTCGGGATGTCTGCGGAGTCTTCACCTCCCAACTCCCGGTATCTTCCAGATCTCTGCCACCTGTCCTCCAAAATGGACGGTCCTGATGCTTTCGAGACTTGATGAGTCCTCTTCCTTCTGTTGTTATGAGTTTTAAACCTCGCACACCTTTTATGGATCCGACGGCTCAGGGAAAATCGACACTTCTCCCTCAAAGTTATGTCATTCGTTCTACCCTTCTATGCGGCTTCCCAGGGATTAACCCCTCGCACCTTCTTCTAGATCCAACAACTATCGGTCCTTGGTGCTAGATCTGACGGCCCAGATCCTTTTTCCTGTGCACCTCCCAGGGACTAAACCCCCTGCAGGTATCCTTGATCCAACGACTCTCAGACCATTGCGCTCCAGATCCGACGGCTGGCACGATTTCACGATCTTGAGGATTGCAAGTATGGGGTGAAGCCTCCTCTGCTCCTCCAACCTCTGATTCCTGAATGTGTGGATATCCAAGGGTTTAAACCCCATGTGCCTTCGCCTGATCCAACGGTTGTTGGGTATTGGCGCTAGATCTGACGGTTCAGATCTGTCCTCCTTGCACACTCTCCTCCTGATGCCTGGATGTAGATTCAACGGTCCGGATCTTTCTTCCTAGTGCTGATCCAACGACAGTTGTGCTCTTCCTCCTAAGCTTTCTTGGCTTTTTTGACTTAGAATATTTTCTAAGTCTCGAAGATCTTGACCTTCAACTCTTCCTCTTGTGAGCCCAGTTCCTTTGGGTCTCGTCTGCATTATAGAAATGATGTCCCTTCTGAGCTTCATCCTCTCAGAGATTTACTCGTGCACATACTTTGTGTTCAAGGATCTCGAATAACTCAGATTCGAGAATTTTTCTTGAAAAGAAAACTCCTTACGCCCACCTGGCGTTCTCCTGCTCGATGTACACCTTGCAAAGCCTACAAAGTATTCAGCAACCCTGTGAGTGTCTTCTCTTCGACACTTCTCTTTTCTCAAAACTTGAAATAGAGTTCCCTAGTGCACTCTATGCACTCGCTCGATGCCCTCTTGGCAGAGCTCTATAGAACCTTCAGTAGTTCTGTCTTCCCCGAACTCGAGACAGAGTTCCTTCCTGTGCACTCCTTGCACCTCTGCTGATGAAGGTTCAATGTTATCCCTCTTGAGCTTTCATGAGGTTGTCTCACCTCTGTCAAAGCACACCTTGTGAACTATGTGCACTCCTTGCACTCGGAAACTCCAAGATGGGAAGAAATTGAAACTTATGAAATACTTCACCAGTTATGCATTCAAAACACGAAATGCACAAAAACATGCAAACACATACAGACAATTCATGGCAGGAAAAACTGCTCTTCTATTAATTCAAAAATGCCTATACAATGTGTTTACAAAGGTTGGACAGTAACAAGTCTCTGCTCTCTCTCGAGACCTCTCTACTCTGGTCTCTCCTCCTATCTCTCTCATTCTCTATCCTATCACTCTCTAATTACAAAGAGGATTCTCTCGAGCTTATCCTCAACCTCACCGTCTCTGAGCTATCACCATCACAAAGCAGCTCCTACGACTACATTACATAAATGTATACCCAGTCCTGACTATGTCCTGGGCTTGTTGTAGGCAACCATTAAAGGAAACCTCAACCACTACCTGTACAAACACGTGGTCTGGCATTAAAATCCTTACAACATTTATTGCAATTTTGAATTTCAAAATTGAGAGGGCTACGCCTCTCCCTTTCTTCATTAAATGTGTGTTGGATGTGTTGGTTGGCTAGCACGCTACTGACATGGAGAGATGCTCCTGCATCACTTGCAAAGCACCATTGTAGACTAATTACCCAACCTAATGTACCAAAAGTAGTGTTATCTTTGTGATGTGGGGTGTTGGTGTATAGTTAACCCTTGATGGTTTCATGATGGACATGCACATTGGAAGTGTATTACTCATTGACTAATAGATCTTGTACGAATGATTTGATGACATTCATCCTCAGAGAATTGGAGGCATATAGGGCTTGGTGACATTTTTCATGTAGTGAGCACATGAGAGGAGATTGACTGAATAAAGAATGGCTTGCAATGGAGGAGAAGCATTGGGAATTTTGAATGAGGGCGTTGATCACTGCATAGCATGGGTTTTCTTGGTTGATTGCATGGAGGTTTACACTTCACTTGAGGAAGCTTAGGTTGAGGGAGTGAACATGTAGGTAGGTGGATGCAAAAAAGCCACATGGCCTAGGAGATGCATTTGATCCTTGGATACTTGGAGGAGGAGTTTTGGACCTTGTATGAGGAGTGACCTTTTTGTCGATCCTTTCTTATGGATCATAATCTCCTTGGACCTTAACATGTGTCACTTCAAAGAGGGTGCTTCAATTGTGTGAACCTACTTGTATAGTGCATATTACTTTCGGTGCACTATGTCCAACAGTCATTGTAGACCTCCCTTCACCTCTTATATAAATAGAGGAAGGAGAGTGTTATCACTGGAATTTCATCCGCAAATGGTTACAAGAATCCAGCATCTTCAAACACCCATTAGTTCATCCATGGCCCAAAAAATGCATTTTCAAAGGGCACAAAACTATACAACTGGTTATAAAATCAACATGCGCTAAGGATACAAAGGAAGCGCGTGCACGTGCGATAGTCGAAAAATGTCGAAAAAGCGCATATGCACCCTATGCGCGACTGTGGACGCAAAAATCCACGCACACCTCAGAACGACATATTTATGATTTTGGTCAGACTTCCACCCACTTCTGGTTCATCTCCCAAGTCAATTTGACACCCAAATCCGAGCTGAATCCGAGTGGGGGGTTGTTCAAAAACCTAAGGGTGCCCTAAAGAGCCCCTTCTTCACACTAAAGACTGGTTGAATAATGCCTGAAAGATTTGTTATAAAAAGAGGGCATGCATGCACTATATTTTAAAGGAATTCATTTGTATTGTTATGTTGCCTATATTCTCTTAGAGGAACCTCTTTCTTCGTTAGAGAATACAAGCACCATCTCATTTATCCATTCATATCACCTCTTGAGTGAATGAGCTTTGGATTTCTTCACCATTTCCTTCAAGTTTGTTATTTGTAAGAAGATCTCAATCATTGGGGGTTCAAGAGCCCTCCCTTGGAGGAAGAGGGGACCCATAAGTCTCCCTTTCTCTTTGGTGTTTTCCCACTAATACAACTTATCCATTGGTGGCATGCATGTTGTTTATTTTTTGTTTTATTTCCCTTATACACTCTAGTTTAGTTTCTTTTGTTGTTATTAGTTTAGTTCTTTGTTTATGTATTATGCTTGATGTTTCTAACTCTTGCATTCACTGGTGACTTGTCCAGCTAACCCAACTAGACTTGTAAGCGTCCTTATTTTGCTCATTTGGGTGACTAAAGGGACGCAACAGATTGGTGACTCCACTAGGGATAGGTATCAATTTCCTCCCCATTTGGGTTGTTTGAGCACTTCACTTTGGTTTATTTAACTTGCAGGAACCATAATCGGCCCATGCCTGCCTACAAAAAGCTAGATTGAGAGTTGAGCTGAGAGAATTTCATCTGAAATTTTCTTCCTAGACGAGTAAAAGAGAGTGTGCAGGTTTTTTAACCCACAGGCACATCTTCCGAGCACGTGTGCCAAACTCACTGTGTTGTTCAGCGCATTCTGCGCACCTACGTCAAAAATTCATTTTTTATTTGCGCATTGGCGCCTAATGCGCCTTTGTCTACTCTACAACCCACGCATCTGTCCAGAAAATCATACATTGTAAGGGATTTTGTGATCTGTTGAAGGCCCATAGCCTTCTTGAGTTTGATTCTATGTATATTGTAATATGCACCACACTTAGATTCCCTCTCCACATGAAGGGTTAGTCAAAACATAGGCACTTAGGAGGGTTAAAATCCATATGTATCCTCTTTTTGCTTTCATTTTTCCACATGGATGGCTTGCTTTGATTAAAGATAAGTTGGAATTGTTCTATATCACAAATATAACTACTTGCATTAGGACCAGAAATTGAATGTCAATCTTTGAGTATGCTCTTCTCTCACGCCATAAAGCAATCTTGAGAATCAGAAAAATGATTGAGGGACAATTTCATCTCCCTTAAAGACAAAATATTTAGGAGAGGACAACAACCCCTTTGGGACTCCTCTTAGTTTTTTCATACACATCTTAAGTTTGTCAGTTTGTAAGGGCCCATACATGCCCACATGCTACAAAGATAGGATATTTTTGAATTTACTTTCTTAGAATCAAATCACTAGGGAATTTTAAAATATTTTGTAACGGGACCATATATGCCCACATGTCCACAATCTAGGATAGTTGTTGAATCTTTCTTAGACTAAATCACACTAGGGAGTTAAAGGATTGGTAAGGACCCATATGTCCACATTCTAGTTCTCTAGGGACTTTAAAATTTCGCAAGGTTGTACCAATGGCATTTAGTAAATTAGGTAATCAATACTTGTAAGGACCACACGAAGTCCACTTGCAACAAGGTGACACCTAACTTATTAAAAATTTGGCACACTTTCACTTGTTCACACACAAAGTCACTACTCACTCACATAGCTTCATCTAGAAAATCGTGGAGGTTGAAGTAATTTTCCTCCAAAGGGATTCTGAAATGCCCCACCCTTTTTTCTTGATAAGACTATCCACTCCCACTTAATTTCAACAAGATTGGTTCACACCCCCAATCTCTCAAACAACCACATCTAAAAAAAAATTAAAAACTCACTAAGTTTTCCTCCACAGGAGGTGCCAAAAGAACTTTTTTAGTCTAGGTAGGATCTTGGGGATAGGCATCCAAATAACTCCCCATTATCTGGTTCTCACATCTTCAAACAGTAGAATTTGTCAAATAGGGAACTTTAAAATCCTCCAAGTCAAGTGTTCCTAACACCATAAGGCAGGGAGATACCCATGAAGGGTCGAAGGCTGAGGTCTAGTTGTTCTATGTGTCCCCCCTTGAGGCACCCACCTCTTGGATGGGATCCAGCCAGTGACCCATTTCTTAGGCCGAAAATCTAAATGTCGCACATTGACCGAGGTACCTAGTGACCAAATTTTAGGACATCTACCCAAGTGGCAATTGTGGGCTACAATTGCACCTTGATCGGATTTTTTGTGGCTATTGGTAAATATCGCCAGCTCTTTCGAGATATGCACCCTCTACCCCTCATTATAACTAATCACTTCATCCTTCACTAGTTTCTCTTCCGATGGCTTCAAACCCCACTGTCGAGTGTTATTGGAAGGTCCAGTCATATTTGAGAGGAAGGATGTTACGTCTTTTAGGACATGAGCATATATTTTCTTTGTTCTCCCACATGGATAAAACCTACCTACCCACATGTATGCTTCTTTGTCAATTTATTTATGTATGATACTCCTGTGATTACATGTGATTGTGAGATATATTGTGAAGGTCCAAAAATTCATAACAAAGAATCTTGTTCATTTATTTCTCTCATCACCATTTGCACACATCCACTTTGCTAGTTGGACATCATACTGGACCCACAGAATCCTCGTGATTCCAGACGCTTGCTAAATCTCCCTCCCATTCTAGGGGGAGTTCCTAGTCTTGTCAACTCATCGGCTCCACCTTCTCACACTCCTATGATTGCTACCATCTTGGGATATGCTTTGCTTGGTTCCACTTTACTTGGGTCCACTTCCCAAGGTCAGTCATCCACTCACTTTCCTTTACAAGGAAGTGGGGGGCACACCTCTTCCCCAGGAGGAAGTACAACCCCACCTAACCCCCCTCAAGGGTCAGGTACCCAAAACACTCACACCATGGCTGGAACTAATCCTCTACCACCACCTCAGATGCCATACTTTGCTTCCCTCAACATATTAGATTTGACTAAGCTCACCAATGATCCTATATTGCATGACCACACATGACCTACATTGCCTACCAAACTACCTTCAGACATTCCCAAGTTTGAAGGAAAAGAAGGAGATGACCCAGCCAAACATATCATGACATTCCACTTATGGTGCTCTTCAAACAGCATCATGGATGATTCCATCTGATTGAGATTATTCCAATGCATGCTCACTGGCCCATCAGCCAAGTGGTATGTAGAAGAAAAATATGGGTCCCATGTGACCTTTGAATCTTTGGCCAAAGCATTTTTTACCTTCTTTCAACTACCAATATGTCATGACAATGGCCTTGAACTACTCTCAGAATTTAAACAAAACTCTGCTACACACATCGCTGACCACATTCACGAATGGTGTCGGTGACGTAGTCTATGCAAAGATGAAGCCACCAAGAAACAATGCCTCAATTGATCTCTCAAATCACTTGTTTCCCTCTTTGCCAAGGATGTGGCCGCCACCTTCCCCCAATCTGAAGAAGAAGCCATTGGCAAGGCTCAACAGTTCGAACTCATTTATTCACAGTCTGGATACTTATATGTAGTAATACCTGACACCCCGAGACCCATGCCATTTGGCCAGGACAAACCTGGGATGTCTCACTCAACGAATAGATTGATTGGTACCACTACACACCACAACTCACACCTCCAACAACCACCTATGTATGAAACACCTCAATATCTGTCAGCATATGGAGAAACTCCTTATTATCCTCCTCCCCCTTATCAACAACCATACCCTATTTCCCTTCCTCCACCCATAAGTGGACCATCATCAGCACCCACAATACGCCTAGTGGTCCAACCAAGTTCTGGTACCCCCTCTACCTCATCTTACACCCTAAGAACTAATGAAAGTGCTACGCCTTCCTATATACCCAACGGACCATTACCACCAAATAATTTGTAGTTTTCATTTCCTGTCCCTCCACAACCCATGGCCCCACCACAAGGACACCCACACGTTTGGGTTAACTTTGTTTAGCCCTCTCCCATTTAGCAATATCAAAATTTTGAACAGTTGAATATGGAAAATCCTACCCATCAGTCGAACAATGCCGAAAAGAAAGGGAAAAAATGAAACAATAATAATCTAGGACCAGGAGGGAACCAGAAACAGCCCCAACAGAACCAACCTATCGAGGGCAACCAGAATCAGGGGAACCAGAACCCCCAAGGGGGAAATAACAACAAACTCCAAGGGAAGAACAACAACAATCTTCGAAAAAACTTCCCTTGTGCCCTTTGCGGTGAGTATGGCCATTATACTCACCATTTCCCTCAAATTGTTGGCTTTAAATGGATGAAAGAATCTGGAAATGGACCACATCCCCCAGCACTGCTTGCCCCCCAACAGGCCCCACAACAATATGTACATCAACCACCCCCTGTCATACTGCAAAACCCCATTCCACACCAAGGAGTGATGAACACCCAATAGGAGATGCATTTTTCCCCACCACATATGGGACAATATCCAAACCCAGGCACTCCTACAGATCGCACTATCCTCCTTACTAGTGAGGAAGAATTTATTCTACAAACGCGCAGGCATCAATACAGTGCACCCCCTAACTCTGCTCCCACTACCTCAGAAGCAGCCCCAGTCACAACGGGACCACCTTTGATTATTCCTTGCCCTAATACTGAACCACCCCTTCGTATCCCTCACATCCCATTACGACGGAATGTCAACAACCCTCAGGCTAGGGCGGCACACAATTACAGGTTGGTCGATGACTTGGCACAATCTCCTGCTGCCATGTCAGTTTTAGAAGTCCTTCAAACCTGTCCTACTCAACGGAAGTCGTTACTTTCCGCCTTGCGGGTAGTCGACCCTATTGATACTCATCTCATCGCCTTTGATCTTGATAGTGGGGAACCTCGTCTCCCTGCTTTGGTCACTTTCCAAATACCGGTTAAAATATGGAACATCACAGTTCACCGCTGCATCATTGATGAAGGTGCATCCACATGCATCATGTCCAAAACTGTTTGGCAGAAACTTGGCTCCCCCAAGCTCATACCATCCACCATTACTCTAAGAGATTATGACAGACGACCACCCTCTCTGGAAGGGCTCTTTCAAAATGTCCCCGTTGAACTCAAGGGCAAGACTATCCTCATTGACATTGAAGTTGTCGACGCTCCTCTTGATTACAACATTTTGTTTGGACGTAGCTACATGTATGCGTTGAAGGTTGTGGCCTCTTCTGTGTTTCACACAATGATGTTCCCCCACAAGGGGAAGATCATCACTATCAATCAAGTATCACATTACGATCCCAACCCTTCCTCCAACATCGATAATATCCTACCCTTTGTTCACACTAATCCTGAGGCCTACCCACTCATCAAGATAGGTACTGGAATTTTCAAAGACCCATCCTTGCTAGGGAGATACCATGGAGCACCTCTGCTCATACATCCCTCAGCACAAGTATGTGTCATATCCTCCAATGGAACAAAAACTAGAGATACCCTTCCTCCCACAGAGGCTTCATTACTATCTGGCATCCCACTCGTCATAGAGCTCCTTCCTTAGGAATTCCTTGAGAACCCTCCAGCTCCCCCTATTCTCGATTACACCCTCCCCAGCAAACTAGGGTCAGACTTGCATGCAGATTTTGACCGTAAAGAAATTACTTTTTAACCTACAACCTAAAACTTAAACCCCTCTTTCACAATACATGCATGGATAATGACTACTAACCTTGTCTCCGGAATTCGACGTAGATCCTTCGTTGCACTTTTACCACTTGCTTGCACTGCTCCTTCCAAAGATAACCTGCAATCAAAACAAACAACTATGCATGCATGCTACTTCTCTACTTGAGGGTTAGAAATTAAGCATAAATTAACCGAACCATAGATAACTCATGCATTGGGATGGGAAAAGTATTATTTTATTATTTGAAAAAATGAATCAACTTACCATCAAAGTCGAGACCGGCCACCGCTCCTTGATCCTGATCCTGGGCTCCTCTTCGTTTGTCCTCCAACTGCTTTGCGTTAAATCTCCTTTGGCATGAGGAAAGGCTAAAGGGTTGGGACAATGGATTATACAAATGGGCAGAGTTTCTTTGCTATATTTTTCCTCCCTCCAAATGGTACCCCTACCCCTTCTTTTATAGGCTAGAAGGAGCTAGGGTTTTGGACGAACCCTCGACCATGCATGGCCGGGAGTTTCAGTTAACTGACCCAAAGATTTTTGTCCCGTCGGCAACTTTCCTATTTTCTCGCTTTGTTAGGTACACGCGGGCTGTAGTGATCCAGCCAGCGTGCACACACGTGCAGTAATGGGTTAGGGCGCTTGGGCCTTGACACAAGAGGATTTTCAAAGAGTTTTTCAGGTGATGTTTTGGAAATGAAGGGATATGAGTTGTTTGGATGCCAGGTGATCATGTGTGGTGCAATTTAGGGTTATAACATATGCCCCCTAATGTGTGAGGTCAGAAGAGCATCTGATGGCCAAAATACATTACCAATCTTTTACCAATCTTTACTGATGTGCTGAATGAGTGAGCCCAAGGATCCGGAACTAGGAGGTGCCATCTGCAAAATAACAAATGTCTCACTGAGGCGAGCATACCCATGCTCAGGATAAAATAGAACCATGGCTACCAATCAAATACACTGTAGATCCATGTCAAAAAACTATAAAGAGTAGCCACGAATAATACACAGCGGAGCTACATCTCGAAATCAAAAAGATATACATATAGAGTACCCATCTTCCAAAATTTGATTCGGCCTGATGGTTGTACTTCAGAGCTCGAGCAACAACTTTAAAACCTTCTAAAACTAGGGTAGGAGTGTAATATGAGTGTACGACTGCACTACCCAGAGGTCTTCGACGGCTCATCGGTTATGGACTTGATAATCTTGATGATCGAACTGAAGGCTTCAGTGATTTCGAACAAGGACTTGATTGGACATTCAGGATGGTTGGGTATGCGGACAAGAGACACATTGCAGAGGGGTCGACTCAGGCTTAGTGACAAACTTCCCTTGGATAATAGCACGACAAGTGATAAGACCCAGGCAGCATATATGTTAATCATAAGTTTACGAAGCAGGAAGCAACGCAAACTCTCAATATGTTTGGAAGAGTAACCAAACGGTGGAGGACACAACTCTATATAGCGAGAAAATCTTCCTAAGGTCGTACTACATCCCATAGTCTGATGCTCAAACTGACAGATGTGCTTTATCCAAGGGCGACTCATTATGTTGCCAATAAAGAAAATACTTTTCCCATCCTCTTTTTGGGGTATATTTTATTTTTTTGTTCTTTTTTATATTTTTTGAAAAAGAATAAAGGAATATTACGTCACAATGGAGGAACGAGTACTGCAAACATACAAGCTCAAGGCACAAGGACAAGACTGATGTTCTGGTAAAATGATACTCGGGAAAAATCCTCCGGCGGCCAAAGGTGTTAAGACGCAGAAGCAAACTGTCACAAGGCTGGTGGATAAGGTATGCAAAAGTGGTTGATAGAACACACGATGGTAACGTCCTTCGATGTAAGTTTAACGAGCCCATAGAAGGTAAGCTCTGTGGTTTTTCATATTTAGAGAGTCTGAAAAAGCATAAAAGGAGACTCCGCTGGGGTACCTTTTTCGACAATAGTCTAGTCGGTTCAAAAAAAGGATAAACTAGCACCGATTAGACGTCAATTCAAAACCATTTTAATGAGTGTGACAAGGACAAGATCACTCGGCTATTTTTTCACTTTTAAGGAGTCTGAAAAAATATTAACTATGGACTCTGTTAGGAATATTCTTCTTGACCAATTTAACGAGTGTGAAAGAATAAGGTCACTTGGCGATCTTTTCAATTTTAGGGAGTCTGAAAAGAGCTTAACTATGGACTCCGTGGGGGTTTATTTTTCGTAAATTTAGTCCCTCGGGCCCGAAAAAGGGATAAAATTATACCTGAGAGTACTCTTCTAAAGAATGGGAATTTGATAGAGTATACCTTTGTTCATACAGTTGACCGTCCAGACCGAAAAAGGGGTAAACTACCGTCGGACAGACGTGACTTCAAATTTCAGTTTAACGAGCGTGAAAAGGTCACAAGATCGCTCGACAATCTTTTCATTTTTAGAGGGTCTAAAAAGGGCTAAAAGGAGACCCGTGCATGTTTTTGGGAGTCCGGAGGGTGAGTCCATAACACTTTTCAAAAGAAACGTAAAAATCAATAGTACAAAGACTATACATATGTTACAAAAGTTACCCACAGTGACCTATCTATGAGTAATACTTCTTGAGGTAGAGCCCATTTCTAGGCTCTGCCAATGCATTCCCTTCAAAATCAACCAACCGATAAGCGTCCTTTTTTAATACCTCCTTTATAATGAAGGGTCCGAACCACATGGGTTTAAACTTTCCTACCCCCAAGGGGTCCTTGTCTTGGTCATAGACCAAGACAAGGTCGTCCTCAGAAAAAATCCGAGGTTGAACTGACCTATCATATTGACACTTGACCTTATGTTTGTGAGCCTCATTGGCCAGGGCCGCATCGCGACGCTGCTCATCAAGTTGCTCAAGGTATATTAATCGTTCTTCAAGTGGAGAAGTGTCTGGAAATAACTGTACTGCCAATTTCAGAGATGGGATTTGACATTCTATGGGCAAGACTGCCTCCAACCTGTAAACGAGTTGAAAAGGTGAGAAACTGGTTGCAGTCTTAACAGATGTTCGGTAAGCCCATAATGCCGAGTATAATATCAAATGCCAGTTTAACTTGGCTGAGTTGATAGTTCGTTGTAGAATCATCTTAAGAGTTTTGTTCATAGCTTCCACCTACCCATTGGCTTGGGGGTAGTAAGGTGATGAATGTTCCTGCCGTAACCCAAGCTTTGACGTTAATTCAGTCATCATTTGGTTTTGAAAGTGACTGCCATGGTCAGTGAAAATCTCTCTCGGGACTCCGAACCTTGCTATAATTTGGTTTAATAAGAAAAGAGCTACAGTCTCCCCATCATCTTTAAACATTGGCATAGCCTCAACCCACTTAGTGAAGTAGTCGACAGCTACGATGATATAGCGGTGCCCCCTTGCTGACGGGGGGTTGCATGTAGTGTAATCAATCCCCCACTTAGTGAAGGGACCAACTGTGATGACAGGAAACATAGAAGCGGAATGTGCCCTCATCTTCTGAGAAAAGATTTGGCATGGATGGCACTTCTTAACCAATTCGATACAATCTTTGATAAGTGTGGTCCAGAAGTAACCTTCTCGTAAAATATTTTGGGTTGTTTCCAACCCAGATAAATGACCGCCACATGCTCTAGTATGGAAATCATTGAGCACTATGATGGCCTCCTCATGAGTGAGACATCGACGCAAGATGCAGTCTACACCTCTCCAATACAACGTATCATCGAGTATGAGATAATTCTTAGCCTGATGGCGTATTCGCCGACGCTCGTCACGAGAAGCAGAGGTGGGGCACTTCAAAGTATGGAGATAGATAAGTATATCTCCGTACCAGGGGTCTGAAGATTCAATCAAAAATATATCCCCTTGGATAGGCGATTCCTCAGGAACAACGTCACCTGACTCAACCAGAAGTTCTGAAATAAGTTCTGCGAAGACCAACGATTTCTTGGACTTTGCTAAAACGAAGTCTAATTCAAATTCCTGGAGGATGACCATCCACCTACTGATTTTTCTGCCTATAACTCGTCGTGTCAACATGTACTGGAATGGATTCACGATAGCAACGACGGTGGTCTTGCAAAACAGAACATAGTGACGGAACCATTGAACAGCATGAACGGCTGCCAATGCAAGTTTTTCGAGATGGGAATAATTAAGCTTCGGTCCTATGAGGCCTCGGCTCAGGTAATAGATCACGTATTCTGAAAATGAATCATCTTCCTGAACTAAAACCATGCCTATGGTTGACCCTGTGGCAGCCAGATATAATAAGAAATCTTTGTTATAATTAGGTGGTCGTAGCAGAGGTGCGGTTGTGAGGGTGTGTTTTAATGTGTCGAAAGAGCATTGAGCGGCTTCGTCCCAGAAAAAGGGGACGTCTTTCTTTAGTAAACGCATAAAGCCTTTGGTGATTTTAGCATAGTTGGCGATGAAGCATCGTAAGAAGTTCGCCTTGCCTTGCAGACTTTGAAGTTGTAAGATTGTGCGTGGGGGGGGCAACTGGATTATTGCCTCCACCTTAAGAGGATCGACCATGATCCCTGTTGTTGACACAATGAAACCTAACAAACATCCTGATGTTACGCAGAAGCGGCACTTGTTCGAATTCAAGTGAATCCTGAAGTAGTGACAGTGTTCAAAGATTAGTTGAAGGTGCGTGGGATGATCCGTTCGCTTGCGAGAGTGTGATGCTAAATCATCTAGATAGGCCTCGACTATACGCTTGAGGTCATGAAACGCAAAAGACATGGCCCGTTGGAACGTGGCTCCATCATTTTTAAGGCCAAAAGGCATCTTACAATATGCGAATGTACCCCAGGGACAAATGAATGTCGTTTTGTGTTGGTCTTCAGGTTTGATTTGGATTTGATTATATCCTGAAAAACCATCCATGAACGAAAAGGCTTCACAACCGGCACATTCATCAATGATCTGGTCGATGAATGGTGTTGGAAAATTATCTTTGGGGCATGCCTTGTTCAAATCACGGAAATCGGTACATACACGAATCGTGCCTTGTTTTTTATTGATCGGCACGGGATTTGACACCCATTGAGTCAAATGAATAGGGTAAATGAAACCTGCCTTGAGCAATTTCTCAACCTCAATCTTGATGGTTGTTGCTTTCTTAGGATTAACTTGATGAAGTTTTTGTCAAACATGCTTGGCATCGGGATACGTTGTGATTTCAAGTTCAACTATTTTCGGGTCGATACCTGGGATTTCCTCATAAGACCAGGCAAAAACGTCGCGGAATTCTTTGAAAAGATCCAAGTTTGAATCTCTTCGGGGGAACAATCGGCTCTGATGAAGACATTCTCCACGACGCCAGGGTTTCGGGAGATGTTGATAGGTATAGTTTCAGTGATAGTCACCATATTCCCCTCAGCATAAATTTTCTGTGTAGCTAAGAGATTAATAGGACATGGCTGATCTCCTGTCATGGTAACGGTGAATTCGCCTGCTTCGACTTAGCTTAACTCTGGGAGAAAGTATGATCTGTGATGAAGATATTCCTAAGGTTTGTCCGGACTATTCATTGCTTCGATTAGTGCTTTGTTAGAAGGCAAGACTAAGTCTAACGAATCGACATTAGCAAGAGAACCCGGAGCCCAAATAGGCTCTAGAAGTGGATCTAACTCTTGTGCAGGAGTCGGATTAGGGTTAGTTGAATATTGTTGGACTAAAGAGTACGCTACCTCAATAACCGACAAGGGCATGGACATGCCTGAGTGCCCTGTCTCATCCATCGTGGTTGATGGGGAAGGAAGAATCCAAGGATCCTCAAAGTAAGTCGTGCGGAACAACGAAACTTGGAAAATATCAACCTTATGGTGATTAGATATAAATTTGACATCATCGTGAGGAGGTGGGTAATCGAAGGTACCCATCAAGGATGGGCACAAACCAACTCCAACGTTAATGACACCTGGCTGAGGATTATCAATCATGGGGACCGTGGATGCCCCTAAAGCTGGGTCAGGTCTAGAGAAGGACAATTGATCAATGGTCACTATCCGACCCTCGTGTGGAAACAACAAGACTCAAAAAATGGTAGCAACCACAGCTTGCATAGCATAAGTCCAACTCCGTCCTAACAAGAGGTTATAGTCGAGGGGAGCATCAACTACTTCCACTTCGACGCACACGGTTTTCCCTCCTAACTGAACAGGGAAAGAAGGAATAATGCCATGTGGTCGGAAAGAACGACCGTCGAAAGCAGTGAGGAGAGTAGGTGAAGGAGACAAAGCGGGCTGGCCAATGGCCTTCCAACATGTTAATGACATAATGCATGTCAAGGCACCCTCATCGACCATCCTGCGGAAGATATTCCATGTAAAAGTTTTCGTGGGATGAGCCACTACTATCTGAAATGCTACGTGGTAAGGCAGACGAGGTTTTAAGTTGGTGGTATCTAACATGATGGTACCCGGATTACAAGTCTCAGTAGAGCCCAAAGTAGTTAACAAGGCTTTCCACTGAGCAGGGCAACTTTGGAGGACCTCCAAAGCAGACATCACAAAAGGGGTTTGTGATAAATCCTCCACCACAAAGTAATTATGGGCAGCCCTTGCATTTGGGTTGTGAGAAGCTTTCTTAAATGCACCCTTTGGAATGCATGTCATTATTTCTCCCAATGTCTTCTCGATATGTAGAGGAAGAGATGGGAACTCAGCTTCTTTACCCTTCTCAGAGGCACTTGGTTTACTATAGTCATGCACTCTAGTCGTTATGAAAGAATCACCCCTAACCATATATACGTTCGCAGATGAGGGATTGTTTGGAGGGGGGCAGGTTTCTTGGCTTCCCCCTTCGGCACTTGTAGAGGCTTGAGTTAAATTTTGCCCATGCTGAAAGGGATTAGTCAACACTGCCTGTTGTTGTTGTGTGACAAACTTTTGGGCCTCTGCAAGTCGAGGACAAAGATGGGTCGGGTGGTCTTCCGCACACAAGTTGCACGGATACCTCGCCTTCTGTTTTTCCGTGGTTTCCCCGCCAACATTATCAGTGGTTTTTTTATCCCCCTTACCCTTCTTTCGTTGCTTTTTCTTCCCTTCAGACTATTGAGTGGCCTTTGGGTTAGTCGAATGCACGAAGTGTACTTCCGACGTTTGGGTAGGAGGAGCAGCTAAAGCAGTAGTCTAGCTGGCCACTAAGTGTTGTATAGATAACTGTTGCAATTGTTTTGTCAATTTCTCAGCGGTCTTGGTTTGTGCTGGACCAACAATACCATCGGCATGTGGTCCAGCTCTCTGTCTAGTTTTATCCAGTATCAATCATGGTGCATCCGGCAGGATGTTGTATAATAAACTAGACTGAGAATAGATGAGCTCAAACTGTTGAGCCCTCATGATGGCATATTCTTCGAAGAAAACCCCAGAAGTTGCGACGTCTTTGGATAATTGTGGGACCAGAGACTTAAGGAACCACTCGAGCAGGAATGCTGGTGGGACTGGTACTTTAATTAGACTCTTCCGGCGTCTCCACTCTTGGATATGATTAGAGATATAGTCTGTTGTTATCTGTTTGAAATTGGCGAGCAACTCTGTGTTATCTTCGTATCTCATAGGTAACTAGAAATGGTTAAGGAAGGCCATCGCCAGTTCACCAAAAGAAGAGTATCTTGAGCGATCGAGCTTGATGTACCATTTCGCGACACTCCCGATAAGAGTGCATTGAAACAATCGCAACTGTACGGAGTCATCTTTCAATGAGTTAGATGAACACCAAAGATGGAAAGTAGTCACATGATCACCTGGATCTTCATTAGGCTTGGCCTCGAACTTTGGAATGTTCAAAGGCAACTTTGTCGGCATAGGAGGCCAACGTCGATCATGACAAATAGGATCATTTAACAACCTTGTCAAATCTAGCAAGTGTAACATTGCCAGGAATGGTAGTTTGGGTCGTTGTTGATAACTTGGGAAAAAGGGTCCTGGAGTTTGACTGGCACCAGGTTTCCAGGAAAAGTTTGGATGCTAGCTCGGATTCTGGTAGAGACCATGGCCCTAACCAGCATAAGGATTTTGCATCTGTGGAGACATCATTGGCTGATTTCCCATAAAGGACATAGGATGTTGGGCATGCATCGTGTTTGAAGGACTTTGGGAAGGATTACCCCATGTCGGCCCTGATGGGAGAGGCATAGTGGTCTGTCCAGGGTTCCATTGACTGTGGAAAGAATTACTCTAGAACGGAATTCCAGAGGAGGGAATGGATCCTTGTCCTGAGTTCCAAGGTCCTGCTATATGTGCCCCTGGCGTAGGAATAATACCATGTGCCGAAGTAGACTGTCCAAAAATGGGAGTGCCCCCAGATGGGAAAGAAGTGGTTGTGAATGTGTTGTTACCAAACATCCCATTCCAAACAAACGGTGACGAACCTACCGGCATATTGTGCGTAGGTGTTCTTTGACTCCCGGCTCCCAATAAACTAGTGTGTGCAGGCTGCCCGGCGGACTGTTGATGCGGACCACCAAGCGAAGGGGATGAAGGAGGGATATGACCTCCAACGTAAGGAAAAGAGTTGAAAGGGACAGGAGTGCCCCCAAGTTGACCTTGCAGAGGAGCGTTAGAGCTCCCTGCCCCCAGACCCAAAGTTTGTAACGTGGAGTGAGTGAGTGAAGGACTTGTACCCAAACTAGGCATACCATATGAGAACGAAGGGCCTGTCACACTAGGTGTGAAGGGAGTTGTGGCCGCCACCATAGACGGGGTCGGTCCACTGTGCGACATAGTTACAGTCGATACCATGGAGGCTCGAACCGACGACGGTAAGTTAGGAGATGATTCTCCTGTGGTAGTAACTGTGGTGGGAATGGAAGAATTCCCAGAAGAAGTAACAACGTTTGTTTCCATAGATGTGTGAGGCACTGACAGGCGTTTGTAAAATTGGATTGGTACAATAACTTGTGGCAAAGTATCAGTGGTTGGGGTTTCAAACGAGCCAAGATTGGCAGTTGATTCCTCCGGGAGTTGTTCGGGCACAATGGTTTGTAACCCGGTCGCTTCAAAAGACCCTTGTTGGTCTAGCTTCCACCTTAATGGTGGCGGGGGTGGCTCCAGTATAATCGGTGGCAGGCCCAGAAGCCTTCGTGACCGGCGGAGCTCGGGATCCTCCACTGTGTGAGAAGATCCAAGACACGCTAAGGTATTCTAGATGTTCAAACAACAACACACACTAAAAGAGAAGCCCCTGAGAGATAAGACAAGCAATCACTAAACTATTTGGAAGAACAGTTACAACAACCAACACTAGAGCAACTTACCAGTGCAAGTGAAAATCGAACATGGAAGCACCCTCTAGGTATACTCTGCAAAGCATGGCCCGATGTCTGTCCTAGGTACCACAGTATACCCCCGCAGTCACTTGTGTATGTCCCTAAAAAGATTGGCAACTAGGTTGCCAGCACGCGAACAATCACCAGGCGGGTACAATCGAAAGTCGGGTAGACCACAATGAGTAGGGTATCAAGCCCAAAACCTATCAAGGGTATCGAGAGAAAATGGTCTGGAAGACAACTGAGGACCTCGAATGGATTCAAGACCCACAAAGCCCCGTGGAAAATGCAAACGATGGAATCCCAAAACAAGCCCTCGATATGTATTCTCCACTACGATTGGTCCGGCTTTGGAGCGGTTATCTCTGCTACCTTTCCGCACGCGACCTCGTGTTTATCCCCTGTGTTAGAGGGGGGTCCCAGATAAATTCCACGAAACTGGACTTCTACACTCCCTATCACAGACTCTAATGTTTGGTTTTGAATGGCCTTGGAGAGTTTCCTCTCCAACCTAATCCAAGGCCCTAGTCCTGAACTAGTTTGTGAACCCTACAAACAAAAGGTCTAATAGATTTTAAATTAACGTTGCTTTTATGGGATTTCTTACATCATGGGGTATGAAGGTGAAACTGATGATGTGTAAAGACGAAAGAAAAAACGAATGAAAAAAGATGGAAACAAAAAGACTTTTACTAAATGCAAAAACTCAACAACTTTTCACAAAGAAAGATTTATTTTTCTTTTCAATTTTTCTAAGATTTTATGTAGCAAACACAAAGGAGTTTCGCTCAACTACAAGCTAATTATGCTCAAAATGCACTGCAAAAAACTTACGAAACAAAAGACTTCTCCCTAGCTAATGATGCAGAAACACACTCTTTAAACAAAGCAGAAAATGAAAAAGAGATATATTTTTTATTTTATTTAAGTGCTAATAAAGCAACAAAGGGAAAATACTAACAAGCACAAAACCAAGAAAAACAAATTATGGCTTAAATCACAGATCGCAAAGAATCAGAGTAAAGATACACAATGTCACTCAAGAAAACAAAGACTCTTACGCTTGTCTAAAAACCATAAAACAAAAAAATATATATATTTTTTCTGTCAACTATCAACTGAGAAAAAACAGGCTAAGGGTAAGAGGCCCTAACCTATTGATTGTTCAACCCTAAACTCAATCACCTGAGAGGAACACTTCTCATCAAAGGAGGGGATGACTGCCCCACCCTGATTAAAAAGAAGCCTATCAAGCACGCTACTGTCACTAAAACAGCACGCGTGCAAACGCATGCTGAGCTGAAACAGGACTCGTGTACACGCGGGCTGACCTTGTACATGCCACGTGTATGTATAATTCTAAGATAAAAATAAAAACAGGCAGCCCAGACCAAGAAGAGGCCTCTAGTATTGACAACCAGGGTCCCTTGAAGACTTGGATGCTTTTTCTAACAGAAAAGAAAAAATAATGCAAGGAATAACAAGGAAAAAAGGCAATCTGAAATAGGACTGTGAACCAGCAAGACTCAGACAAGATTCCAGAAAACCCCCTGAGAATGTATAATTCTGACAGGGAAGAGGTGGACTACCTCTATAGGTCTCTGGACTCCTACACGCTACTTTTATCCCTACAGATAGCGTTCACACGCGGGCTGTAAGAGGATAGGGCACGGGTACACGCGTCCAGGCCTTATGCAGGCCACGTGTACCTCTGTGTGTCCCGACAACTACCATCAAGCAGAAGTCAGGGAAAACTGGTATAAAGAACTAGGCTCCCTGCTCACTCAGACCCTACAGAAAAAGACAGGCAAAGAAACAGAAAATCTAATCTCTTAAACTACCCAAAAAATTTAAAGAAATCCAGAAACCCTAAAGAGTATTGTCCCCGGTGGATTCGCCAGTTCTATTGTTGGGAAAAATACCCTACGGACTAGCAAACTAGGGTCAGACTTGCATGCAGATTTTGACCGTAAAGAAATTACTTTTTAACCTACAACCTGAAACTTAAACCGCTCTTTCACAATACATGCATGGAGAATGACTACTAACCTTGTCTCCGACGTTCGACGTAGATCCTCCGTTGCTCTTTGACCACTTTCTTGCGCTGCTCCTTCCAAAGATAACCTGCAATCAAAACAAACAACTATGCATGCTACTTCTTTACTTGAGGGTTAGAAATTAAGAATAAATTAACCGAACCATAGATAACTCATGCATTGGGACGGGAAAAGTATTCTTTTATTATTTGAAAAAATGAATCAACTTACCATCAAAGTCGAGACTGGCCACCGTTCCTTGATCCTGATCCTGGGCTCCTCTTCGTTTGTCCTCCAACTGCTTTGCGTTAAATCTCCTTTGGCATGAGGAAAGGCTAAAGGGTTGGTACAATGTATTACACAAATGGGTAGAGTTTCTTCGCTATATTTTTCCTCCCTCCAAATGGTACCCCTACCCCTTTTTTTATAGGCTAGAAGGAGCTAGGGTTTTGGACGAACCCTCGGCTATGCATGGCCGGGAGTTTCAGTTAACTGACCCATAGATTTTTGTCTCGTTGGCAACTTTCCTCTTTTCTTGCTTTGTTAGGTACACGCGGGCTGTAGTGATCCAGCCAGCGTGCACACGCGTGCAGTAATGGGTTAGGGCACATGGGCCTTGACACAAGAGGATTTTCAAAGAGTTGTTCAGGTGATTTTTTGGCAATGAAGGGATATGAGTTGGCCTGATGCCAGGTGAGCATGTGTGGTGCAATTTAGGGTTATAACACAGGGCCACATCCCAGTTTGGGAGACAATCCCCCAATCCATTACTAAAATCCCCTTCTTTTACCCCCCACCGGGCATACAAGCTTTCTAGGTAGCCGCAACGCTTACCCTTCCCAATATGGTGCTGGAAATTCCCGTATGGTATCTACATCCACCCACGATGGTCCCTCAACCATCCCTCCCTCCCCAAATAGAAAGAAACCTGATGCAGATTCCAATACTTACTCCAAACACACCACCTGCATCCCCACTCACTAACACCATTACTACAGCTGGGGGAAAACAGAAGAAGAAAGAGCCCATCGCTCCACTTCCACCCCGAGTTCAACCTCCTTGTGCACTATGCGAGAAAGATGAACACCCTACCAATAAATGTTCGTCTCTCCCCGAGCTGCACAATTTAATTCAACTCCCTCGGACATCGACACTGCTCACCGTTCCATCCAGTTCACCTAATACTACCATTACATCCCCTACATGAGGCAAAGGCATGCGAAATTCGCATGTGCCATTTTTTCAGAGTATGGCCATTACACCCACCATTGTCTGGCGGTACCTCAATTTTGGCAGACACTAGCATTCGTACGCCAGATATTTCAGCAAGAACCAATCCCATCCACATCATCTCGCACACATGTCACTGACATCCAATATGTCATGACCTCAGTCAATGAACGTAGGTAATGTCATTTATCTCTATGTGAATCACTTGATCACTTCACATATCAATGTCCTACAATCATTAAATATAGGCGTCACCAATTGGCCCTTATTCCCAATTCTTTTATCACCCCACCTCCGGTGACGCCAGTAGCCCACCCTACTCTCTCTTCGAATATGGTTTATATATTTTCCCCAGAGCCTGAGGCACTTCCCACTCCTCCCTAGTTCATAGATAGTCTCGAGGAGGATTTTCTCCCAAATCTCCCCAATTCTCCCATTCATTTCCCCACAGAAATTTTACACCTGAATACCATTTTCAACCCAAAGTATCTTGATATTTGGTTTATGTCGAGCGAACCCTCACAACCCTCTTGCGTCGTTTCCCCTACTTCCTCACCAGAAGATAAACACACAGTGAAAGTCACCGATGTTATTCCCCTGGATCCCCTATATTCTTGACAATTCCACTGCGATGAAGACATCCTCGAGGAATTAAATACACACAATTTCCCATGGGATCCGCTCCATCACAGAGTTCTCTTTCTGTCACAGGAATCATTTACACTTCCTAAACAAAACCCCATATACGCAATCGAAACCAAGTATTTTCTCCCCTCAGGGCATATAGATTGGTTCAATAATCATATCCCTGCCCCTGATGCTTTTGAAGAAGGAAACATGGACAACATTTCCCCCACCGTCAAAATTGATATTTCCATCAAACCTGGAATTATAGAGGAAATCACCATCGGTGTCGTATGCTCTCCCAAAGAACTCATAGCTTACAAAACCCTCTTCCAGGAATACCGGGACATTTTTGTCTCATCATACACAAAGATGCTCGACCTTGATCCTTCTATTGTCGAACATCGTATAGACACCTGGCTTGATATCACACATGTATGACAAAAGCAACATCCATTACACCCATGCAAAGCAGCAGCCATCAAAGCCAAGATTGACAAATTACGCACTGTAGGGTTCATATACCCCATCGCATATACGTCATGGGTCTCTAACCTCGTCCTCATTAACAAAAAACAAGGCTATCTGCATCTGTATGGACTTTAGTGATCTCAATCACACTTGTCCGAAAGACAATTTTCCAACACCCTTTATCGAGCAAATTATCGATGATTGTGCCAGCCATGAGGCTTTGTCCTTCATGGACGGTTTCTCTGGCTACAACCAAATTCATATTCACCCAATCGATCAATACAAAACTGCATTCACTACCCTTTGGGGTACTATTTCATATCGTGTCATGCCTTTTGGCCTCAAGAACATTGGTGCCACTTTTCAATGCGCCATGACATACACCTTTCATGATCTGGCTCAAATCATCCTCGCCTACTTGGACAATCTCACTGCTCAATCCAAGAAACGCATTCAACATCTTGATGACTTACGCATTGTCTATCACAGGTGTCATCAGTACAATATCCGCTTGAACCCTCTCAAGTGTGTATTCCGTGTCACCGTTGGATGCCTCCTTGGGTTCATCATCTCCCAAAACAGCATCACACTAGACCCCCTCAAGGTCCAAGACATTAGGGAAATTCCCCCCCCTCAAAATTTACGCCAGTTGCAAATCTTACAAGGCAAAGCGAACTTTTTATGACGCTTTGTCCTCAATTACGCCACTTGGGCACATGGTTTCCTTCGCCTCTTACGTCATGATATCCCATTCCAATGGGATCAACGTGACCAAACCTCTTATGATGATCTCAAAGTGGCCTTCTCTAATGCCCCATTGATTAGTCCACCTGACTATGACCATGACTATATCCTCTACTTATCATCCTCAACTGTCTCTATAGCAAGAGTTCTTGTCCAATTAGGGGATGATGACCGGGAGCATTTCATTTACTATATTGGTAAACACCTTTGAGTGCCACCCTTTAAATACAATCACGAAGAGAAACTCTCTCTTGCAGTTGTCCTTGCCTTCCAAAAACTGCGCCATTACATCCTGCTTCGAACTACCAAGGTTGTAGAAGATTCCAACCCCATGCAATACTTTCTCAGCCGCCGGAAAATTAATAGCAAATTTTCCTGATGGATCGTCATCCTTCAGGAGTACGACCTTGGATTTTCAACACCCAAGAGAAAGAAATCCCTCATCCTCTCCGAACTCATTACGACATTTCCTTCAGATACTACTAGCTCTCCCGCCACCTACACAGTCACATTCCCCAGGCCATCATCCATCTTCGGCCCCCAGCGAGCATTTTTCTCACATCACGCTCAGGTACGCATGCTCATGTTCAAAATTCTCAAATAACTGTTATATATTATTTACTTTTAGATATCATTCATGACAGGTATTTGGTTTTTTATGTGTGTAGGTACTTGGTCATCACCCGCCAGCACGACCCTTTCAGGTATATGATCGCTACTTGCATGTAATCATTCCCTCAGAATATCAATTTCATATCCTAGTCACACCCTCTGATTTTTGCCTCTAGGGTCCCCCCATTCGGCTCTACAGTACTCACACCTCCATTTCATTTCAATACTTTCAACCAGTAGCACTCTCTCCCACATGAGTTATCCCCATCATAGTCCCCTCTCGCACTTTGAAACTCATGTTGTTTTCACCCCATAGGGCTGGGAGTCCTCATAGTCTTTTCATTCCCAAGAATCAGCTGCATGCTCCTTCTCCTCATTTTTCTAGCTTCCCCATAACAGACTCTTGCGTAATCTCATCATGGTTCACCTTTGACTGCACCTCTGCAGTATCATTAGCCCTCCATCTCATCCACCATCAGTTTTCCAATCTTCAAATCATCCTCCATTCATTTTACCTAATACAGAAACCCACCTATGGGGGCCCCACCCCCCACCTATTTTCCCAGCAACTTGTGCCCTCACAGGCCAATCCATATTGCACTAGGGCACTTGTTTATGTATCTATACACTTACCCCAACTTATTCTTTATTCATTTGGTAATTGTACAAAACCTTTGTTTCCAGCCTTTACATAGTTTTTTTTTCGTCACCTTTGGTGACCTTCTTTTTCCGGAAAAAGAAACCCATGTCGCCCTTGGTTGGGGCATTCATTACCTTCTACTCTTGTTGACATCATCCATAAAAACCCTGAGTATCCCACAGTCCATGTACCCCTGATCTCTGAGTTTGTCCACTTTGTCACGCCTCTGGCACAATTTAACCCACGTCTAGTCGTCCCCCTGACACTAGATTCAGTTTCACGGTTGTTTCCACTCATACTTCACATATATCCCCAACCAAGGGAAGTCTTGATTCTCACCACATATTGACTTTGTCCATGTACCTCATCAGTTCCTGATCTCATCCAGTGGATTTCATGAAGCCCTTTTCTTCTTAGAGTCATGTCTCCCTTTCTGTCGACATCAGCACAGTTCCCATAAGGGCGACAATATCTTGGCTCTCATTACCTTTATAATGAGGAGTCTCGAATGGCACAGAGAGACCCATCATTTCTCTTTGTTGTTATTGACCCCCACGACATTCAAATTCAACACCTTCTCATGTTGCAGTGGGTCTTACTTTGTGACTATTGCAGTTGTTTTTATATTTCCCGAAGACCTCTGAAATTTGATAGGCTATCAATGCATGTGTATCATTGACACTTCTTATAGGTGTCATCACCTCTTTTCAAAGTTTGTTCACCATCAAAATTGTCTTCTTCTATTATCAACATGCCCCCGAGGGCGTTGCATTCGCCTACACCAACACACAGATTCAATTATTGTATTACACATTTTTGAGTTACATGACAGGAGCATGGGGCATGCCCACTTGGTTTGTACACAATTCTATTTTTCCACACCTTGTGAAAGGTTTGGGCCCTACAGGTTCCCCTCTCCCTCCAATGGGTCACTCTTGAAATTCCCCTCAACACTCTTTCTTACTCAAGTACTCTCAGTAGAAGAAACATTGATGTATTTCAGCTATACATATGCTCCTAACCTCACACATCAAGGAGCATCTGTTATCACTGGAATTTTGTCCGCAAATAGTTACAGGAATCCAGCATCTTCAAACACCCATTAGTTCATCCATGGCCCAAAAAATGCATTTCCAAAGGGCACAAAACTATACAACTAGTTATAAAATTAGCATTCTCTAAGGATACAAAGGAATCACGCGCACGTGCGACAATCAAAAAAACATTGGAAAAGTGCATATGCACCCGATGCGCGATTGTAGACGCAAAAGGCCACGCACACCTTATAACGGCGCATTTATGATTTTGGTCGACCTTCCACCCACTTTTGGTTCATCTCCCAAGTCGATTTGACACCCAAATCTGAGTTGAATCCAATTGGGGGGTTGATCAAAGACCTAAGGATGCCCTAAAGAGCCCCTTGTTCACACTAAAGACTGGTTGAATAATGCCTCAAAGATTTGCTATAAAAAGAGGCCATGGGTGCACTATATTTTCAAGGAATTCATTTATATTGTTATGCTACCTATATTCTCTTAGAGGAACCTCTTTCCTCATTAGAGCATACAAGCACCATCTCATTTAGACATTCATATCACCTCTTGAGTGAATGAGCTTTGGATTTCTTCACCATTTCCTTCAAGTTTGTTATTTGTAAGAAGAGCTCAATCATTGGGGGTTCAAGAGCCCTCCCTTGGAGGAAGACGGGACCCATAAGTCTCCCTTTCTCTTTGGTGTTTTCCCACTAATACAACTTATCCATTGGTGGCATGCATGTTGTTTATTTTTTGTTCTATTTCCCTTATACACTCTAGTTTAGTTTCTTTTATTGTTATTAGTTTAGTTCTTTGTTTATTTATTATGCTTGATGTTTCTAACTCTTGCATTCATTGTTGTCTTGTCTAGCTAACCCAATTGGACTTGTAAGTGTCCTTATTTTGCTCATTTAGGTGACGAAAGGGACACAACAAAGAGATTCATTATCATCATCATGCTTAGAGATATTATTCATTATCACACTTATGTTTAGAGATTCAAAAAAAGGATCACTATTCTCTCTCTCTTATTCAGTCTTATTTGTACTCTATCTCTCATTGTCTTAAGGAATATAGTTTCATGGAGCATTCTTGAATTATAAAGTTAGGGTTTTATTCCCTGAGGGGACATTGGATTTAGGGTTTATGAATAAACCCTAAGTTGTATTTATTAAGGAGGAATAAAAGAGGATATGCCTTGCATGAGGCCGAGGAGGAGTTGCTAGTAGTGATTCTAGATTGTTGGAGTATCTTTGGTGGAGCTAGGTTTTTTTTGGTTTTTCCTAGCTAGGGTTTTGGAGAGCTTGAAGTATTGTACCATCTTGTGATAAAATGAAACTGTAAAAGGGTTTAGTAGCTAATATTGAACATAATAGGTCATTTTTATGATTGTAATTTTTTCTACCATAAAGTGATTTTTAGATCTAGTTTATGCTCGAAAATATTTATCTTAAGAGATTAAACTTGTTGGCATAAGTTTGATATATTTTCTCTTAGATTTCCTAGTGTGTTGGGGTTGTTGTGAAGTGAAATATTTTCTATTTTGTATGCTATAATTATATTTGATCTCATCCCAAAGGTTGATGATTCATAAGACCTAGATTCGAAAAACCACTAATATAGAGGTGAAATTTCTGAATTTGCAATAATTTCCTTAGAGTCATAAATTTGTACATCGTGATGCAGAACCCTTACTCTCCCTCAGGTCTACGCGACCTCCCGGTCTAGGATCGATCGACTTCAGGAACAGAATCAACTCACAGGTTCATGTTGAACCTCTTCTATTTTCTCCACAGGTCAAAGTCCTACTTCTCGAGTGTGAAATCCCCTTTTCGAGAATTTATGAGTACCCGCAAGGTCTTCCACGTGACTCTGGTCAAAACCATGGGCTTAAACCTTTGTTCCCCCACGTTCTTTGAAACTTTGGGCTTCGGGTGTTCTCAACACACCTGACTCCAAATCCACCGAATTCTAGACTTGAGAACACACTCGGACCAAATCCATGGTCCACACTCCTTTCACATCCAACGACAGAGATTTAATTCAGGACTCCAGCTTCAGGAGTCTCGAGTGTTCCAAACACCTCTTTTCCCCAGAGTGACCTTTGCCCAGAGTTTCATATCAAGCGCCACGTGCTCTTCTTGTTCGACGATTTAGATTCATCCTTTTCTCCACTTCGGACGACTTATCGTCAACGCTCCCCCTCATTCTTTCTCCCAGAGTATCAATCCTCTGAAGTGATAGATCTTCCACCATGCGTCCCATTCCAATGGATGGCTCTAATGAACTCTAATGCTCTGGCCTTCAGGATTTCTCGTTCCTTTACTCTTCAGTTTCCTACAGAGTGAATTTGCTTCGAAGTAAATATGCACTCTCCACGTCTTCCAACAACGGACGGATAGGATGATTCCTTACCTTGGGAGCTTTGGATGACTTCTATTTAACGCTCCACTTCCTCCATAGTTCTCACTTCCAGACTCCACGATCTTCTAACATGTGTCCCTCTCAGATTGACAACCATGATTTACTTCGACAGTTTGGACTTCAGGATTTTTGGCGACACTCCTCTCGTTTTCTTTTGGAGTACTCTTCTCCCAGAGTACACATATCTTTTCCACGTGTCCTTCTTGGATCCAACGGCCTAGATCTACTCTGTCCTTCATGACTTTGCAAACTTTTCTCTTTGCTCCACGTGAATCTTCTGGAGCTTTACCTCCCGGTCTCTCTGATCTGCTTCCATGTATCCTCCTTGATACTAACGACTTAGATTCACTTCGCAGCTTCGAGACTTCGGCGATCCCAGTCTCAAAAACTTTCAAACCTCTGAATACTCGGAGTGTCAAAGGAATCCAAGGCTAACCTCCATGCAACTCTCCTAGATCTAACGGTTATCAGTGACCCCAACATCCTCTAAAGGGATCTCAACCATCAATTCACGACCTTCAACAAATTTCTCCCTTTTTGTTGAATCTTTATCGCTATATCTCATGAGCTTGATTCCTTTAAGGATTTCTTCCTCTGACGCACTCCTTGTGATCCTAGAATATTTGAAAAATTTTGGACTTAGAGATTTATTCAAGAGAAATCTTACTACGCACTCCTTGTGCTTCATAGTCTTGATCTCTCAACACTTAGTAGATTCTTGACCCAGTGCACTCCTTGCAATGTTCAGTCTAAGTTTCTTGTTATCCCTCATGGGATTCTCTGAGTCAAATCTAGAATATGTCAATGCACACCTTTCGGACAATATGCACTCCTTGCACCCAAGCTCTCAGAAGAGAAATAATTGAAACTTATCTAATACTTCACAGGTTCATATACTCAACTATGAACAACATACATAAGCATAATAAAAATAAACACACAGAGAACATATCATTCATTCAAATACACACCGAAATGAACATCGTCCAAGCATTTGGATCAATTTATGTCTGTCATATTCATTCATGAAGTATTTACATAAGTTACACAGTTCTTCACTGTCTTCAAACTCTCTATGTCTAACTTCTACATCTAATACTTCTTACTCTTTCCTCTACAATACTACCATTCAATACAAATACATAAACCTATCTAAGGAGTGGCTTCTCTATCTCTCCTCCGTCCTATCTGAATTATATCCCATCGTTGTTTTTGCGGTTACCTACTTAGTCCTATTATAATAAATGTGAGTTATTAGCAGATAAGAGCTAACACTCTATATCTGTAACAGCTTACAGTCATGTAAGAATTTAAAACATCTTGCCATTCTCAGGCAGTGACCCAACTTTACAAACAAGGTCTTTAAAAACAATATTTCCAAAATATCTCAACAACACGCTCTTGCTTCTATTTAATGTTAATTTGAAATTTTGGCGTGCTGAGGTGTCGAATTCTGCCTCCACTCTCAGCCTCTTTTGCCTTGATGGTGGTGCTCCTGCATCATACTCCTCTGGATAAAATATTCATGGACTCTTGTCCATGAGCTCCTGCACTATCTTTCCATGTTTCAAAATTTATGGTTCAGTGACCCAACTCGAATATTCCACTGGGTGATCTTTCCACTTCACCAAATATTCAAGATACATCTTCGTCATGGTATTCTTTCCAACTCTCTGATCTAAGATTTTATCCATATGAGGATTTTATGTTTTGGGCATCTGTTTCTCCCACTGAATCTCCTCTTGGTTAGACAGTTCTCCTGCATCATCTCTTTTGTAAGGATACAGGTCTGCAACATTGAATATCAGTGATATTCCAACATTGTCTGGAAACTCAACTTCATAAGCATTGGATGCAAATTTCATGAGGATCATGCATGGTCCTATCTTCTTCATCTTCAACTTTTTATATGTTCCCCTTGGAAACCTTTCCTTTCTCAAATGTGCTAGAAATTCATCTCCAACTTCAAATTGAACTTCTCTCATTTTCTAGTCCACTTTGTTCTTGTACTTTTGGTTGTTGTCATGTAGTTGCTCTCTAACTCAATCATGAAGTCTCTGCATCTCTGTGGAAAAGTATTCTACTTCAGCGCTTCTAAACTCATCTTGCTTCAAATATCTCAACTCTATAATCCCTCTCAGTTGTATTCCATACACTATCTCGAATGGAATTTTCCTAGTGCTCATGTTTACCGAATTGTTAAATGCAGATTCTACCTGTGCCAGAATCTGATCCCACTGACGGCCCTGCTAAGTGACTAAACTCCTTAATAAATTTCTCAGACTTTTGTTCACCACTTCAGCCTGCCCATATGTCTGAGGGTGATATGTTGAACTGAAGGACAAGTTTGTCCCCAGCTTCTTCCATAGATTTATCCAAAAGTGTCCTACAAACTTTGTGTCTCTGTCTGAGACTATGATTCTGGGAAACCCATGTAGTCTCACAACTTCCATGAAAAACAAATTTGCTATGTGTGTAGCATCACTTGTTTTCTGACATGGTATGAAATGTGACATCTTGGAAAATCTGTATACCACAACAAATATGGAATTACTTCTCTTATGGGTTCTAGGTAATCCCAATACAAAATCCATACTAATTTCATCCCAAGGCCTTTCTGGAATAAGAAATCGCTGATACAAACCAGTGTTTTGTTGTCTTCCTTTTGCATATTGGTAAATTATGCATTTGTTCACAAATTCCTTTACTTTGGATCTCATACCTGGCCATTAGTATGAAGAAATTAGTTGTGCATAGATTTTATCATGACCAAAATGTCCAGCTAAACCTCCACTGTGTTTTTCTTTCAGCAGATTGTCTCTCATAGAGCATCTTGGTATGCACAGTTGGCTTCCCTTGAACAATAATCCATCCTGGATTAAATATTTTGTCCATGGTCTTTTTTCCCCCAACAAAGGGTTCTCACATGCCTCATAAGCCTCCTTAAAATATGGATCTCCTTGGTACATTTCATTAAGGTGTTCAAACCCTAAGGTCTTCACTTCGAATTCATGTATAATCAAACTCCTCCTTCTCAAAGCATATGCAACTTTGTTATCACTTCCATAAATATGTTTAATGACAAAACTAAAATTCAGCATGAATTCTACCGATTTAGCATGCCTCTGATTCAACTTTTCTTGCCTAGTAATAAATTGTAAAGCTTGATTATCACTATACAAGACAAACTCTTTTGGAATTAGATAGTGCCTCCACTTCTTCAAAGCTTGAATCGCTGCATAAAACTCTTTGTCATATGTGGAACAATTTTTCTTGGTGTCACTCATTTTCTCACTAAAATAAGCAACTGGCTTATTATCTTGACTCAAGATTTCTCCAATAGCTACTCCACTTGCATCACAACTTACCAGAAATGTTTTCCCAAAATCTGGTAAGACCAGAATTGGTTGTCCTGTGATATTCTCCTTCAACACTCTAAATATTTTCTCAGCCTCTTATGTCCAATTAAAAGACTTTTGTTTCTTCTTCACAGTATCCAGTATGGGTGTACATATACCACTACAATTTCTGATAAATTTCCTATAAAAACTTGTTAACCCATGAAAGCTTCTCACCTCAAATATGCTTCTAGGAGATGGCCAATCCCTGATTGCTTTCACCTTCTCTAGATCCATATTCAATTCATTTGAAGAGATCACAAAACCCAAGTATATGAGTTATGTCTTCATAAAAGAGATTTTATTTAAGTTTATCATCAACTTTTCTTGTTGCAATCTCCTCATCACTAATGTCAAGTGATTTAAATGTTCTTTCTCTGTTTTACCGAAGATTAGTATATCATCCAGATATACAATCACAAATTTACCTATGAAGTCTTTCAACACTTCATTCATCAGTCTCATAAATGTGCTTGGGGCATTTGTCAACCCAAATGGCATGACTAGCCATTCAAACAAACCTTCATTTGTCTTGAATGTTGTTCTCCATTCATCTCCCTCTCTCATTCTTATTTGATGATATCCACTCTTCAAAACTATTTTTTGAAAAATAGCTTGCTCCACTCAAGCAATCCATCAAATCATCCATTCATGGCAAAGGGAATTTATACATGATGGTGATATTGTTGATGCCTCTACAATCTATACACATTCTCCATCCTCCATCCTTCTTTGGACTCAACACAGTTGGTATTGTGCATGGGCTTAGACTTTCCCTGACTAAAAATTTATCCAACAACTCTTGGACTTGATTCTTGACCTCTTCATTCTCTCGAGGTGTCAACCTATCGTTACGAGGAAAATCTCTCTATGGCTAGGTGTAAACCATAACAGACGGAAATGACTGCAGAAATAAACTCTAATCTCAAGTATGCTATATAAGAAAATATGCTAACAAGACAACATAAGGGGCCTACATCATCCAGATGTTTGATGAAGTCCATTGTTGAGCACTTGACCCAAAGAAATAAACCTACAACTAGTCCTCAACAACCAAGCATCACAAGCATATGGTGATAATATATGATGTTATCACATTCAATAGCATAATCCATAAACTTTCATAACAAATACACCCATGGAATAATAATTCAAATATTTTTGAGATATTAATTGGACGAGAAAATAGTATTTCTATTAAGATATAATCAACAAAAGTGAATGAGTTACAAACTTCCGTGTCGGCACGGTTTGGAACCGAGAAACTAAGTTCCTTCCAATTGGGCCTACACCACTTCAATCCTCCACCAAAGGCAAGCTCATATAAGAGAGACAATGAATTTCTCAATCAATAAGGGAAGATCTTGGGGGATGAACAATGTGTTCATACTTAAAGGACAAAGGGATGCAGACTCAATGTGAAGTGAATAATTTCTCCATAGTAACTTTTCTCTCAAAGTTGAATTATTTATCCTCTTTTCCATAGCTCGGATTTGGCCCATTTATAGCCTTCAAGTGCAACTGAAGGGCCGAGTCGGAACGTTTCCAATATATTGAAGACCAAGGATCATTGATCCCGTGACGTGAGATGGAAACCCAACACCATTTTTTTAATTTTGGGCAGATTTCTCGATGTATGCAGGTTGTAGTGGTGCAACCTGCATATACGCATGATGTAATATAGGCAGGGCGCGTATATGTGGAAAAATTATGTTTTTAACTCTAGGATTTGAAAAAAGGGACTTCAAGTCTGCATAGGGAAATGGAAAAAGTCTCTCTGTGCAAGATTGCATGGGGTGAGGAAAATGTTGCTATAAAAGATTCCCCCTAATGTGTGAGGTCAGAGAAGTATCTTTGATGGCCAAAATTCATTATAAAAACCCAGAAGTGGAGTAATGTGGACCCAGTTAGAAGAACTAGTTACTCATTACAATTTGTATTGACTTTGCATACATGGCTGTCAATTTGAATTACACTGCAAATCCATGTGAGAATATACCAAACAACTGTCTATGAATAGGCAAATACAAATGTGGTTACATGCCAAAGGTTTTCATAGTCATGAACAAGGCCCAGTAAAACTAGTCTCAAAATCAATCTGAAGATATCTGTATACAATGGAGTACAATCTGATCTCCCATGATTGTTGAAGTCACACATGTATTGGTCCAATGAAAAGGTAGCAACATCTTAGGAAAGTTGTGACTACAAATTGATGTCTTCAAGTCTTCTACACAATCATCCAAAGTTGCAAGTCTACATCGTGTGAATAAACGAGTTAAGGTCAAACAAAATGATACTTCGTTTGATTACTGGTCATTGAGGTATACCATTAACAAACACAAGATAACCTACCAATGATGAAAGTAGGTGTCAAGGCACCAAGTACATTCTTACAAATGTGAATAAAGGATTCAAGGATTCAGGGTCAAAGACTTGAAGAATCCATCGATCAGGAGACATTGATGTATTCTTAACTGTCGATGGTGAGAGACCCTGCCACTAATGATTGCAAGCCTCTAGGTACTCATAGGACTCTAGGTCTCGTCTCCAAAATAGATGAGTTGAATTCAATGGAAGGAGACCCACTGAAAGGAGAACATTAAGGAATCTCTCATGATTCAGCACAAGGTACAAAGCAAGAGCTTGATGATTTGGAGGAAATCGGATGAAGAACATGTTCATGAACCAACGACCTTGTGCATCTTTCATGTGTGCCAAGTGCAAGTGGTACACGAAAAATACCCTCTGAATAGCAGCCAATGAGGAAAATTGTTGACAAAGGAGAGGAAACCACCAATAAGTCTAATGGCATCCAAAAAATTGCATGAATCCCAATGTGTGAATATATGTCTTGTTGTCAAACACAAGGGAAACCACTCAGTCCACGACCAATGATGAAACGTCGAATGTTGGGTCCAAGGTTACCTACCAATGAGGAAAGTAGGACCAAGGTACGCAGTAGGACTACAACTTCATGTGATTCTGAGACAAACTGAGGGTATGACCGACATCCAAAGTCAAGATTTCTGAGGAATGGACAACACGGGTTGATAGACATCCTTTGAACAAGAGCATGAGACATATGGAAGACTCTGGCAGCATAGAATCAATGATGAAACCATGAGATGCAGGAGGCATTTATCAAATTATCCATAGGGACTGGAAGAGTAACTAGTCGGGGGAGTAAACACTCTATAATGAGCTCAGCTTCCTAAGGTCATGCTAAACCCAAAATTATGATGACAAGTGGACTCAAAAATTTTGTGCTCTCTTCAAAGGTGACATGGATGCTGCCAATATAAGATAATACTCCCTTACCTCTGGTATTTTTTTTTTCATATTCAAATGAATGTTATGATACAGAGGAGGAAACGAGTGTCACAAGTAAGAAAAACTAGTTACAGTAGTGGAACATACCTATTCTCAATTCAAGGAGGTGCATGTGGGAGATGGGAACTCATAGGAATGTTCCCTCTCGGGTATAGGGTGTCAAGCTGCGAAGGATATAAACAAATATTTGCTTGGTTGAGGATCCAAAACTGTTGCGGCAAACGGTTTATAACGCAAAGCGAGAACTGACAATATGCTCAATACTGCAAGCAAGGGCATGAGATGCAATCACAACTTAACACAAAAAAAAAAAAAAAAAAATCATAATCTTAGTATACTTGGTTTGAAAAAGGGATAAATTTAAATTGTTATTATACACAATTAGTGAATGTCTATTTTCTTTTAGGTCTACAATGCAAAATCTCTCATGTGCAAAACAATATATTTGCATGTGTTAATCATCAAGAGAATAAAATAAGTTAGAAAGGTTATGCTAACTTAAAATTTTAAATGGATATAGTATACGCATGTAGTGGATTTCTATGTGATTTCAAGTGTTCATGTATAAGTTAGTGTACAAAATACTAGAATTGTATAGAGTTATGTGAACCCATGTTTACATGGCAGTAACAGGAATAAAATAAATTAACAATTTTATGTTAACTTAGATCAATTAAGTTAACAAGTGAAGCTTTTCATAATGAATGAACACATGCCATAACATGTGAAATCCATGGAAATAAACTAAGTTCAATGTAATCCTTCCTTACAAAGAACTATTGTAGAATAATTACCCAGCCTAATGTACCAAAAGTAGTTTTATCTTTGTGATGTGGGGTGCTAGTGTATGGTTTACCCTTGATGGTTTCATGATGGACATGCACATTGGAGGTGTCTTACTCATTGACTGATAGATCCTGTATGGATGATTTGATGAAATTCATCCTTAGAGAATTGGAGGCTTATAGGGCTTCGTGACATTTTTCATGTAGTGAGCACATGAGAGGAGATTGATTGAATAGAGAATGGCTTGCAATGGAGGAGAAGCATTGGGAATTCCAAATGAGGGTGTTGATCCCTGCATAGCATGGATTTTATTGGTTGATTTCATGGAGGTTTACACTTCACTTGAGGATGCTTAGCTCTAGGGAGTGAACATGTAGGTAGGTGGATGCAAAGAAGCCACATGGCCTAGCATATACATTTGATCATTGGATGCTTGGAGGAGGAGTTTTGGACCTTGTATGAGGAGTGGCCTTTTTGTGTATCCTTTCTTGTGGATCATAATCTCCTTGGACCTTAACATGTGTCACTTAAAAGAGGGAATGCTTCACTTGTGTGAACCTACTTGTATAATGTATATTGCTTTTGGTGGACTATGTCCAACAATCATTGTAGACCTCACTTCACCTCTTATATAAATAGAGGAAGGAGAGATTCATTATCATCATCATGCCTAGAGATATTATTCATTATCACACTTATGTTTAGAGATTCAAAAAAAGGAACACTATTCTCTCTCTCTTATTCACTCTTCTTTGTTCTCTATCTCTCATTGTCTTAAGAGGGATAGTTTCATGGAGCATTCTTGAATTATAAAGTTAGGGTTTTATTCCCTAATGGGCCATTGGATTTAGGGTTTATGAATAAAACCTAAGTTGTACTTATTAAGGAGGAAGAAAAGAGGATATGCCTTGCATGAGGCCAAGGAGGAGTTGCTAGTAGTGATTCTAGATTGTTGGAGTATCTTTGGTGGAGCTAGGTTTTTCTTGGTTTTCCCTAGCTAGGGTTTTGGAGAGCTTGGAGTATTGTACCATCTTGTGATAAATTGAAATTGTAAAATGGTTTAGTAGCTAATATTGAACATAATAGGTCATTTTTATGATTGTAATTTTTTCTACCATAAAGTGATTTTTGGATCTAGTTTATGCTCGAAAATATTTCTCTTAAGAGATTAAACTTGTTGGCATAAGTTTGATATATTTTCTCTTGGATTGCCTAATGTATTGGGGTTGTTGTGAAGTGAAATATTGTATATTGTTTTATGCTATAATTATATTTCATATCATCCCAAAGGTTGATGATTCATAGGAACTAGATTCGAGAAACCTATAATATAGAGGCAAAATTTCTGAATTTGCAGTAATTTCCTTAGATTCATAAATTTCTACATGGTATCAAAGATTTCTTGTTGGAATCACTCTCTAGGTGAAGAGGGAGTTTGTATTTAAACTATATTGTACCTATGAAAGGTGCTTGACCTTGTTCATTTTATTGGGTGTGAAACCCTAAGTTTCTTGGGAGAAGAACTTAAGCCTAGAAAGGCTTGTCTATTTCATATTTTGTTGATTTTTTTGCATTATGGATTGTTTCAAATGTGTAAGATGACTCTCTCTCTTAGAGATTTTTATAGGTTGTTAGGTACCTAACCCCCTAACCTCTTATGTAGGTAGAATAATATATTTTCCATGTAATAAAGGTCGATACTAGTTAATAAGGCCTAATTAATAAATATGAACAATTCAATGTAAGAAGACCTAATAGAAGCTTTCGCTTCTAGAAAGATCTTCCTCTAGAATATTCTTTAGAAGATAGAATTAGTATAAATAATAGTAGAAGGTATGATATGAGCTTGTCTGGAGAATTATTGTAATATAACTCTGCTATGTTGGACGTTTCCCCCTCGAAGAGGCAAGTGAACATTGTTTCCTATCAATAAAGGTATTATTCTAGTGTTGTGGATCCATCTATTTTGCTATTATGTTGTTATTCTCTGTAGTATTTCTATTTTCTATTGTTGATACACTGTTATTCACTGCAATATTTCTACTTATGCTATTATAATAGATATGGTACTTAACAAGTGGTATCATAGCACTTTCCTTGGCAAGAATATGGGTAAAAAAAAAATTGGGGTAGAGATGTATTTTGATGTATTGAAGCTACAAAGATCTATTGTTCAGTGCATAAATTCGTGGTCAGGGAAGCATACATGTAGGAACTACAAGATGTACATAAGCGCACATTTTTGGCCACCCTTGTAACTCTTGTTGGTACCCCTTCGAGTGGTAGAGCATCAGACAACACCTATATATGGATTGGCCTAGATATCCTAAATCCCTCCATAGATAAAATTGATTAGCCTCTTGATTGCTATAGTGCCACCGAGAACAACACTTAGGAAGATACTCTCTAGTACCTGGGTAATCGGGTAGTACGGATAAGGGTATGTTCTAGCCTTCTTAGTTGGTGCCCTGAGATATTGGGTCAAGTACTATTGTTCAACCCCACACGAATATTAGAGAGCTATAGCATAGAGAAAACCTTTTTCTGTAGAAACCATGAAAAATACTAACCCTGGGACACAAACAAAATAGAAAGGGAACCGACAAGATTTCTCCTATTCAACATTGGGGCCTTTCAAAATTATGTTTTTCCTATTAAGAATTTTGGCATTCTTCCACTGCAGTATTATTCAGATCATAGTATAACTCCGCAAGAGTAAAAAAAAGGTTTGGGTCCTACCCGCCCCATTATTTGAGACCTATCCCATTATATTCTTCTCTTCGCCCTAATCGAAGTGGTACCTATCATTTTCAACCTTTTTTTATTTTTCCCATGGACCCGATCCCTTCTCGACAACCTTATTTGACACCTATATAATTGCATTCCTCTTTTCACATTGAACACACTCATATATATCATTTTTCACTCTTTTTTCCCTGGACCCTCATTCACCCATGGCCAACACTTGCAACCAAGAATTCCTTCACCTGCAAGATGAATCCAAACAGAAAAAGTCTGACATCTAAAGACTAGCCTCTGAAATTTCTTCCACCAATACCCACTTGGAAACCTTTGAGGCCAAATTTACAGATGTCTTGGACAATGTTGAGGGTGAATTGGCCTCCATCACCCAATGGTTGAAACAGTCCCATGGCTCTCCCTCCCTTGAACAACTTTCCCACTCTGAAGGTGAGAAATCTTCCCATAATATGGCCTTTCATTCCAACTCCCTTCCTCGTGACCCCCGTCTTCCCCAAGTTGAGGTGAAAAAATTTGATGGATCATATCCCACAAGTTGGGTCACTCAAATGGAACAATACTTCTCCTTGCATGGCATTACTGATGATCTGTCCAAACTTCATTATGGTTTCCTCTATTTGGATGTGGAACACTGGAAATGGTGGAAATGGTGGAAATGGTGTAGAAAGACATGTCGGGGCTATGTTGCTTGGACACATCTTGTGGCGGCGTTATATGAACGCTTTGACACTGACACCCACTTTCTCGATCGTTTAACCAAGTTGAAGCAATATGACACAATGGAAGACTTTATATCTACCTTTGAATACTTGGATTTCAAAACAGAGGACATGCAAGATGCCTTCTTCTGGGAATGTTTTATCAGTGGCCTCAAAGATTAAATTTGATCCAAGCTCCTCATGGCTCGCCCTCAAAATTGGTTTGAAGCTACTCAACATGCTCAGGAAGCCCAACATATTGTCTCTTCTCAAACCCGTAAACATTCCTTTATTCCTCGCACTCAGCCTTCCAACCTTGCCCCTCCTCCCACTCCCCTCAAGATCCAAAAATTAACTCGGGCTAAAATGGCGGAATGCCAACTTGTTACATGTCAAAATTCCACACATGATAATCATATCATAAATGTCGCAAGTGTCATAAGTGTTGCACTTAAATATCTCAAGTATCATAACTTGTTTCATACACTTTTGTTAAATGTCGCAACTCAATCAACACCATGGAAAAACTTGTCACAACTCCTAAATCATGTTAGAGGAAGAAGCCCCAGCATATGACGGTCAAAACATGGTTTTTACCTAGGAATTTGACCCTTTTTGAGCAATTTAGAAGGGTGGCGCTCCCTGCCCATGTATTGGGAGCATCGGTGCTCCCCTTTCCATGTTAACAGAGTGCCACTTTTGGAAAATAGTGCTTCGTCTCTCACTAAGGGGAGTGCCAATCTTGTTAGATGGAAAAGGGGGATCCTCCACCTTATTCTATGAGCCATATCTCTTGGGATGAGGTTGGTGTTTTTTACCCCTATGTTATGGCTTCATCTTAGGATCAGATCCCAACCTTAAGGAGATATATCCTCAACCCTATCCTTCATTTTCTCATGGTGTTTGTGCCTCTCGAGCCTATATATTGAAGGTATTTCTAAGGTGAAGGGGGAATTAATCAGACAGAGTATCATCATTTTGATATTGGTACATTCATGCAAGGATTAGGCGAGGAAATCTTGGAGAGACTATTGTTGCATCAATCATGGTATGTAAGTATCTATTTTTGGCTTTCCAATTAATATATACTTGGCCTATTTCCTTCAAGTTTATGTCTTGTTACATTTTCTTGTCTATTTTTGCTCTAATATTCGTAGATAAACTTGTCTTATATAATCTTTTAGAATAGGATATAGTTGTTTTCCTTTATTGTCCATTGTAGATATCAATTTGTGCCAGGGATCTTGGAGATCAAGCCCGAGGATTGGAAATGGAAAGGACAAGCGTCAAAACAGGTTCATCATATAAGATAAGTTTAAAGGGATGTTAGTGTCCACTTGTACTATTTTTTTCTTGGTATAGGGGTCTAGTAATCCAAGGGAAGTTTCATCTGTATGTAGGTAAAACATTTTGCAACAAAAAATGGTGACTTCGTTGTGGATCGACTTTGACTAGTCTTTCCTTGGATCGTCTAAAGCCTTTGACTATCATTATATCTTGTTTGGTGCTTGATTCTGATCTATTTTCCTCTTCCTCTTCATCATTGAAGATTTTACAAATCCATTGACTGATTCTCTATTAATTTTGAGTTTGTGGAAGTCATTTTTTAACTTTTCAGAAATTGTCCCTACCCTGTAGTGTACACTAAAGCACCACTTACCTGACTAGTGCTCCCCTAATCCTACTAGAGGGTCCCATTATCTCGACTGGCGCTCCCCTAGAGCCCCCTATAGGGAACCATTCTTCTGACTGGAGCTCTGTCTCTTTGAGAACAAGGGCACCAGTCTCCATGTTTTGGTGTTTTTTCCTCTTTTTTCCTGCTTTTTCTCAGTCTTCTTTTGAGAGGTTTTTTTCCCAATGACTCCTGATTGTCTTTAACTTTGTTTGGCTTAAGAATTTGAAATTTAACACTCATTCATATTCCTTATTTGAGTTTTGAATATTCTATCCTATTTTTTATCCCCTTGGTTCATCCTTCCTTCTGGTTCCCTGATCTTCGTCTCCCAAAGCTTTAAGATTGCTTGATTGTTTAGGAGTTTTCATCAACTAGGGTTTGCAAAGGTTGCTTGGTATTGAGCCTTTTTTTCTTCATTGAAACATATCTCTTTTCTAGATGATTAGGACTCTCTTTTTTGCCAGAACCTAGTCTTGAACATTGTTTCTTGTTTCTCTTGTTTTGAGGATTTTCATGAGTGCTTGTCTTCTTTCTCTTTTGCATATCTTAGTTCTTGATTGAACAGGTTATCCCCTACTTATTTTCTTTCAGTTCTCATCACTTTGAGTGTGCTTTTTTGATTGATTTTTTTCCTCGTAGGTCTTTGTATCAAACATAGATGTATTTCATTCCATTTGAAAGTTAAGAAGCAGAAAATTTTGCATATCTCCTTGCACACATAATCAAACAAAGAAATTTTGCATTCTTTAGGAAATTTGTTTTGGTACATGTTTGGAAAAAGAGCTAGTTTTGCATCTGTATTTCGGTTTTTAGAAACATTTGCTTGGTATTTTGGAATTATCTTGATCCCATAAATTGAAATTTTCATAGTTTCGAGTGCTTTCTTGTGTTAAGAAGAATAGAACTATTATCCTTCCCATACATAGAATTCATCGAAAAGAACGAAATGAATATCATTATTTTTTATTATATTGGATTTGAGTCTCTTACACATCATTAGTTTCATCTCCATGAACCCTTTGAGTAAAAGACATTAAAATCAATCACGTGCTAGTAAAATCAAATAGAACATTTTTTAGTTTTAGCACACCGACAGTAGCACAGAATTGGGGTCTTTGGACTAGGAAAAGTGAGTAAATTGTCCTAGACTATTAAACAGACTGTAGAGAACTAAAGAGTGAACAAATCCAACTTTTATATAATCATAGTTGAGAACCCACTCTCACACAGGGGATAAACATGAGATCATGTGTGGGAGAGTAGTAGAGATTACCCCTCCAAAGCTTGACCAATCATAGCAGACAGAGCATGTATTGGGGGTTTTTCTCGATAAACCACTAGTTTCATTTGGTCTTGGTGATTTGTGAATATCGAATCTGTTCGAGGTCCTCAGGAGTATTACCGGACCACTTGTATTCATTTCTATTGAAAATCTTCTAACATTGATATCCTTCCCACACGTTCGGTCCCGACTGTCAACTGTACCTGCATGGAGGCTGACTGCAAGTTGGTATCCTTAGTGGCCTTTCCTAGGTATCTACATAGGTGATTGTGGGGGGATTCCCATGGTACTTGGGGTAGATGTCGTATCACACTCTCAGTACCCTTAGAGGGTGATATCACGAAAGCTGGGGTTACTTTCACTGAGAAGGGATGTTATGTGGAGGTTGGGGTAGATGATTCTTATTTCATCATTGGTGGCTTGATATCTTGTCTTCAGAAGATCCTTGAGCCTATTGTTGCTTGGTTGATTTATTTTAGTTGTCATAGGAGTGTGTTTCCTTGACTTTCATAGTTGGCATTAGGATCGAAGATTTCATAGTATACAAGGTATGGAACCTGATGTTGAGGAACCTCAACACAATGTTTCTCAGAAATGAATGATTGGGAATCACACTTCTGAGATCGGAAGCATAGCTCCTGGAAGTGGTCATCACGTAGAAGAATCGGTCACAACCTTCAAAGAAATACTTGCATCTTATGTGAATCATATTTTTACTGATCCAGTTGGCCTACCACTCATTGATCCACCATCCATGAGATATGTTGATTCTTATTCTTCTTATCGATTACTACTCTATTACACCACTACAAAATCTTTTGGCACAAACCCATCATCTTTTGGTTTTCCTGAAGGACTTGCAAAATTAGATTTTTCCACAACTCTTGTAGTTGATATTGTTGGTGCTTATTCTATACCAGAAACATCAGTGACCCAGGTAAGCCCGACTCAACCACTTGTGCATACATCTCATTTTGCACATGGGTTAGGTAACAATATTGTTTCACTATTTTCACACATGCACACACCAAGTTCTTTACATGGTCGTTCCATCGGTTAGATGGTCAGCAGTCAAGTCATTCAAACAACCATGATTACACAAGATACTCATCCCCCATCTCAAACACCACAGATTATTTCACTCTACATTGGAGGTCAATCTTCAATGGGAGGCCAACCTTCGGTTGGGAGGGAACCTTCAGCTGGAGGGAAATTTTTCACTTGGGGGAAACCTAGGTGGTTGAAAAATCAACAAGCCTAGGAGGAATCCTCTCCTACAAGTCCTTATATCCCTACTAACACTGGCATGTATCATGGACAACCATTTTCAGGAGTTTCTAACCCTTTGTTGGGTCAACCCAATCCGATGGGCATTCCTCCACAAGGAACTTTTCCCTATCAATTTGTAAACCCCATGATTCCAATGCAACATTCCCTTCAATAACCATGCATGGGGTTACCATCAATTCAATATTAGTATGTAGGAGGTCTATCACAGTACATGGATGGGAAATCAGGACAACCACCTTACATGGGTGGAAAACCCAAGCAACCACAATATATTGGAGGACCATCTAGTTTTTCCATCTCGCCGAAACCTGGATATGGTCCTGTTGGTGTTCCCATGTCATATGCTTACCACTAGTATCCATGGGATAACCGACAACTTCCATTCTTGGCTACATTAGATCTGTCATATATGTCGTGTTTGACAAATGATCCCATTTAGCATGCCCCATTTTGGCCCACCATCCCTGCCAAATTACCATTTGACATCTTGAAATTCAACGAAAAAATTGGGGAAGATCCTAACAATCATGTTATGAATTTCCATTTATGGTGTTCTTCTAATGCTTTAATGGATTATTCCATCCAACTTAGGCTTTTTCATGGAAAACTTATAAGTGCAACAATGAAATGGTATATTGAGTTGTCGCGTAACTCCTTTGTCAACTTTAATTATCTTTCCATGGATTTCCTTATGCATTTTTAGTTTCCTATATGGTATAAGAATGGTACAGAACTTTTGACCTCACTTTGGAAATCCTCTTCCACCCACATACCCAATCATATTCATGAGTGGAGACAATGGAGACGATTGATTAAAGCTCCAATTCCATCCCAACTTCTCGCAGATTGGTTTACAAAGTCTCTCTTGCCTCCCATCGTCTGTGATGTTTCTATGGGAAATGTTTTTACTGGGGAGAAGGCTATCAATCGTGCACAATATTTGGAATTGGTGTATTCCCAATTTGGCACACTTTACGATCTGATCCCTAACACTCCTCGTTTGTCAAACGATCCATCAAGACCTACTCTGAAACCAAGTTATGTTTCAAACACCACAACTAATTTTTCTCCTTCTCAAACCTCTGAGGTGAATGAAATCCAATCCACTTCATCTAAGAAACTAGGAGGTAAGAAGAAAAACAAGGGTAAATCCAAGAAATCTTCTAACGAGCAGGATAATCCAAAGACTAATGATACTCAACCGACTAGGAAGGCTAAGTTTCCTTGCATTATTTTTTAGGAAGACCATTACACAAAATATTGTCCTCATTATGAGACTCTCACTAAATTTCTAAAGGATACCTCCCGATCGGTTCAATAGCAACATTTGGTTGCACAAAATCCTACCCCTCCGCAAGAGGGAAACACAGATCATTCCCACCATGGGGATGCTTCTTCGAACACATATGAGATGTATATGTTTAAGGTAGTTAATGTAACGACTCAAGAAAATACTTATGACACTCATCCAGGTAATCATGTGAATGGAAATGTTATCAATCAGACCCCCCTCCATTCGAATTTGATTATGTTTAATCTGGAATATTTCAAGGAGAGACTCTCACACCACCTAGCATTCTAAATTCAAATTTTGGGTGGTGGAAATAATATCCTTCACATTGTTTTGGATGAGGGAGCCTCCACTTATTTCATGTATTTTCCTTGTTGGAGAGCCCTTGGTTCTCCTAGACTTACCCTATATCCTACCACCTTGAAATCATTTTATGGATGTGGTTTCCAACCTCATAGACTCTTACAATCTTTTGTTTTGATGTTGAATTGTAAAATTGTTTCAGTCGATATTGAAGTGGTTGATGCAACCCTGAATTACAATTTGATACTTGGTCCTAGTTGGTTCTATTTTATGAATTTCGTCGCATCTTTGGTGTTTTGTATTTTATGATTTCCCCATCAATGAACAATTGTCATTGTTGACCAACTCGACTATACAACTCAAGATCGCCACAATGTTACAATGAATAATCCCCCTTTTCTAAGACAAGTAGGAGTAGGTATTCTTAAGGATTCCTCTCCCATAATGGTTATTATGTTTCCCACTCCTACAATCCCACAGGTTTCCACGTTAAATATGATTTTGACTCATGTGCGACAATCCCTAGAATCATCTAATCCTTTGGTAGTATCTGGTCTTAATGAGCACAGTTATTTTCCTATGTCAATATCATTAAACAATAAAACAAATGTTAATGAGCATAGTTCAACGTCTCTATCATGCTCGTTAAAAATGAAACAGACCCCCCTCCATTAGAATCAAGTCTCACTCGGGATCGAGTACTTGAACCTTATTTTCCTTCGCCTAGTGAAAATGTTTTCATTAGTAACCAAATGCCTAAATGAAGAAAGAAGAAGAGTCGTCAAAAGAAATGGCGCTTGGGGGGCAGGTCTTTAGCCTATGGAAATCATGTTGGAGTGAAGCCTCTAGTTTCTATCACGCAACCTGGGGGGGAAATACCTCTAGAGAGACACACTACTAGGAGTGATCCTCACTTGGGGGTCGTTCCCATCGAAATGTAGTAGTTTTCATAGAACGAATTTAGTCTTTGTTCTTTCTCATGCTTGTTAAAACATGAGAATAGGTTACCGAGTACACTTTTATCTCTTTTTCGGCCTTGTGATACTAATTACGAAAATGGACTACTCTAATCAAGCATCATTAGAATATTTCTCCCTTGTATTGTTTTACACTTTTTTCAAACTTGGGAGAATAAATTTACGAAAAATTCATCCATGGAGTCATCTTTAAGTTCTTTTCAGACTCTCTAAACGTGAAAAACCACCAAGTTTACCTTCTTTGGGCTTGTAAAAACTATGCATTGAAGGACCAAATTGAGTCCAATCTCCAAGACCCGTATGGGGCCAAACCCATCCTTCCTCAGGTCTATTAAACATATGTCGAGGGACTCATCTGAAGGATGAGCGATTTTGAGCACCTGTTATCCTCCTCGAGTTCATTAAAAAATAAAGAGGTACTCATCTATCTGGATGGGGGGGGAATGAAAGAAGTGGGTCAAGTTTTTTGGAATCCTTTATGGAAGCTATTGTCACCCTTGAACATGACACATGTTTGTGTCTCATCTTACAGTTGGGTAATCTTCTTGTCTCTGATTCATACCAATTACATGTATCATCATACTTTCTCGTTCCAGTCGAAGAGTGCTCTTATTTCCATCACATTGTGTTCTTGGTACTCGTTGAGTCAACACTGCTAAGTCACTTGCCATGCCTTGCAATGTTCAAGGGAAGTTTCACTTCAAACCATCCATCTACAATATTACCAATTTCTATTTCCTGTGTTAGTCCATACTCATTTGATCCACCATCTCATATCACTTTCCTATAACAGTTTCATGTCGATGATGGGGGATACATCAAGGCCCTCCTTCGACGAGTATTTTCCTGTCGACTTTAGCACAATATTCAGGAATTAGACTTAGAAACTAGTTAGTACCTTGGGACTTGCATGCCTCAATGGAAGGCCTCCTCACCTCCGACAGTAGGTTTATATCATTGACCTCTGATCGAATGATTCCGCAAATGTTCGACCTCAACTCATTTATTCACATTCCCTGGAATGTACTAGGGTACCTTGGGAGTCAGTTTTGGATATTTCTTGTGTTCATTGTTATGGTGAATGGTTTATGGTTTATTCTTGGTTATTTCTGAAGTATATGAAGAAAGAGATGAAGAAAAACTACAAGAAGGACATAATCAAGAAGCTAAGGAGGTGATTGACTCAAAGGCACAAAGTGTTGTAGATTTGAAGAAAAAAGAACAAATTCCTACAGTTGTTGTATATCGCCATCCACATCATATAGAGACACAAAATTCATCAAGGCAGGGGCATGTGCATCAACACATTTATGCACCAACAGGGCACCAGACAAGAAACCGATCAAGAGGTGCATGGAGGACTATCGGCACTATGGGAAGAGATCAAGCTATAGAAACAATCCCATGGCAACCCCGACATGATGCAGAGAAAGATAAGGGTGGAAAGGTATCAAATAGACATCATGTTCGACTTCCATTGGGATGGATGGATGGTCGTACTTGGTACCAGTTGGCTACATTGCTTAGCCGGTCATATTGTATGGTTTCTTCTCATGTTTCAAGGATGAAACATGTGAAGGGGGATGGAATGTAGTATACCTAGGGAGGTAATATGGGGTACCTAGGGAGGTACCCAATGGGAATGTAGTTGTGTGTTATTAGTGGAAGTCATTTAATATATGAGAATGTGGTCATTCAATGTAAGGTGGACTAGGTCCACTATGGTAGTTGGATGTAATAAATGTGAGAAGGCTCTCTAGAAGGTTCCTAGGAGATAGGGAGAGATATATAAAGAAGTGTAGGAAATGTAATGAAACATAGTGAAGAATATTGTGATTGTCCAAGCAAGGATTGCTTGAGGAGTTTTGTCCTTCCATAAGGATTAATATATGGTGTTACCCTACCTCAAGGGTTTTGGATATTTCTTGTGTTCATTGTTATGGTGAATGGTTTATGGTTTATTCTTGGTTATTTCTGAAGTATATTTGCAGATCTAGTATAGGTACTTAACATTCTCATCATTGGTGATTTCCCTCGCACTCGTTAACGGTTTACATCAATGACTGGTAATCAAGTGGTTTCTACCATGTTGAACATCAAATCATATATTCACATGGCTAGATTTTCACTGCATCGGGATCGAGACAAAGACCCTGGGTGGGAGCTCACTCTATTATGTGCTTTTCCCAGGTTGTGATGGAGATCATTTGAGAATCTAAAATATTTTAATACCATCATCGTGCTAGAAATATTTCTAATATATATATCGTCACATAGATTCACATTGTAATGATCTATGGCTATGTTTTGTCATCTCGTAGCTCCACTATGTATTTTTTATGGCCATGATCAGTTCATGTCACGAAGGTATGGATCCACATTGTATCTCTGGTGAACATATCCTTAGTCATTTTTCTCATGGATCTGTAGTGTATTGATTGGTAGCCATGCTTTGAATCATCTCATATTCCAAGTATAGGCATGCCTGCCTCAGAAATGGAACATATATTAATATTGTTTGATGATTGTTTGCATATTTTTCTAAGTTCTCCCACTCCAACACCCTTGCATTGAAGAATTTGTAAAGTGTTTCGGCCATTATTTTCTCTTATGACCTACAAATTTAGGGGTCATCTATTACACGTCAAAATTCCACACTTGGGCATCATATCATAAGTGTTGTAAGTGCCTCACTTTAACTGTCGCAAGTGTCGTAACTGTCGTAACTTGTTTCAAAAACTTTTGTTAAGTGTCACAACTCAATTGACACCATGGAAACACTTTTCAAAACTCCTAAATCATGTTAGAGGAAGAATCCCCATCATCTGACAGTCGAAACATGGTTTTTACCTTGGAATTTGACATTTTTTGAGAAATTTATAAGGGTGGTGATCCCATGCCCATGTATAGGGAGCATCGGTGCTCTCCTTTCCATATTAAGGGAGCACTAATTTTAACAAATGGTGCTTTGTCTCTCACTAAGGGGAGTGTCAGTCTTGTTAGAGGGAAAAGGGGGATCCTTCACCTTATTCTATGGGCCAACTCTCTTGGAATGAGGTTGGTTTTGTTCAACCCCTATGTTATGGATTCATCTTAGGATCATATCCCAACCTTAAGGAGCCATATCCTCAACCATATTCTTCATTTTCTCATGGTGATTGTGCCTCTCAAGCCTATATATTGAAGGTATTTCTAAGGTGAAGGGGGAAGTAATCAGTCAAAGTATCATCATTTTGATATTGGTGCATTCGTGCAAGGGTTGGATGAGGATACCTTGGAGAGGTTGTTATTGCATCAATCGTGGTCTATAAGTATCTCTTTTTGGATTTTCAATTAATATATACTTGGCCTATTTTATTCAATTTTATGTCTTTTTACATTTTCTTGTCTATTATTGCTCTAATATTCATAGATAAACTTGTCTTATATAATCTAGTAGAGTAGAAGATAGTTGTTTTCCTTTGTTGTCCATTGTATATCTCAATTTGCACCAAGGATCTTGGAGATCAAACTCGGGGATTAGAAAGAGCGAGGACAAATGTTGAAACAAGTTCATCATATCCTTTCTCTCCTTATCATTCTGATTAGTTAAGATAATTTTAAATGGATGTTAGTGTCCACTTGTATTGTTCTTTTCTTGGTATAGGGGTCTAGTGATCCAAGGGAAGTTTTTTCTGTCCACAGGTGAAACATTTTGTAACACAACTCAAGGGCCTTTGTTATAATTGTGATGAAAAACATTTTTCGGGGCATAAGTGTAAGGAACAAAAGTTTTTTATGGCCATCTTTGAGGATGTTTCTGAAGAAGAGATCGAGACGCCCCCTATGCAAGAATTACTCGAGGCAATTGATGTTACTCCACCGGCTAATCCACCAGAAGTAGAACCTGTCATTTCATTGAATTCTCTCATTGGCTTCTTTACTTCCCAAACCCTCAAGCTCATTGGCTACATTAAGAATCGAAAGGTCATCATCTTAATTGACAGTGGGAGCACTCATAATTTTATTCATCATCATATTTCCTAAGAAACCCATTTCTATATCCATGTAGTCAACAACTTTCAAATCATGATTTCCAATGGAGGTTCCATGAAATGTGGGGGGCATTGTAAACATTTGTGTCTCCAAATTGGACAATACAACCTGAAATATCATATGTTTTTTGTTGACATGGGTGGTTGTAATATTGTTCTCGGCATGGAATGGTTACGCACTCTTAGTCCCATCCTCATGGATTTTAAGGAATTAACTATGCAATTCCAATAGGCGTGACAACAATATAAATTCAAAGGAATCACCACAGGTAAACCTGAGATCATCAGTTCCCATCGAATGGAAAAGATCCTCAAAAAATTCCATTCTGACATTATTTCCCAACTCCATGTTATTCAAGCAATTCAGACACATTCGATGCATCCTGACCTCTAATGTATCATCTCCAAACACCAAGTTGTTTTTTCCATCCCCTAGGGACTTCCTCCTTCTCATGGTATTCATGATCATTCCATTCCTCTCATTCCCATTAGTATTCCCCCCAATGTTCACCTTTATCATCATCCCTTCGCCCAAAAAAATGAAATTGAGAAAATTGTTCAAGAATTCCTAACCGCAGGTGTTATCTTCCCTAGTACCAACCCATATTCTTCTCATGTGGTTATGGTACTCAAGAAAGAAGGTACTTGTCACATGTTTCCAAACTTTCGCACCCTCAATAAACTCACCATCAAAGACAAATTTCCCATTCTTGTCATTGATAATCTCTTGGAAGAATTTAGTGGTTCTCAGTACTTTACTAAACTTGATCTTCGTTCTGTCTACCACCAAATACGTTTGCAAGAGGAAGACATTCTTAATACTAATTTTCAGACTCATGAGGTCATTATGAGTTCTTGGTCATTCCCTTTGGCCTATCTAATGCTCCTTACACTTTCCAAAGTCTCATCAACCATGTTTTATGTCCTTTTCTCTGTCATTTTGTCCTAGTTTTATTTGATGATATTCTCATCTATAGTAAAACATGAACAAAACATCTTACCCATGTGGATCAAGTTCTCAATCTACTCTCTCAACACCAACATTTTCTCAAGAAATCTAAATGTTTCTTTGGAGCTTTGAAAGTGGAGTACTTGAGTCATATTATCGGCAAGGATGGTGTAAGGATGGATCCCAAGAAAATTGAAGCTATGCAAGATTGGTTGTGCCCAAAAAATCTCAATATCTTGCGTGGTTTTCTGGGTTTAACGGGATATTATCGCAAGTTTGTTAGGAATTATGAAAAATTTGCAGCACCTCTTACTGCTCTCCTTAAAAATAATGCTTTCACTTGGACTCAAGTAGTTGATCAACTATTCCAAGCATTGAAAGAAGCCATGTGCACATCTCATTTCCCATACCTTCCTAACTTCAAAAATACTTTTATCCTAGAATGTGATGCCTTTGGGAAAGGAATTGGAGTAGTACTCATGCAAGAAGGTAGTCCTTTGGCCTTCACTAGAAAAAAACTCTCAGAGCGACATCTCGGCCAATCAATCTATGAAAAGAAAATGTTGGCTAATCTGCATGTTGTGGATCTCTGGCATCCTTATCTATTGGGGAAATGCCTCAAAATTAAAACAGACCACCAAAGCCTCAAGTATTTCCTAAAACAAATAATTTCATCCCCAGAGAAACAAAGATGGGTGAACAAGCTATTTGAATATGATTATGAGATCATGTATAAGAAGGGAAAATAAAATGTAGTGGATGAAGCTCTATCCCAAAAGTACGAAGAAGGATCCCCTTTTTCCCTCTCCTTCATTGTACCAGATTGGCTCCAAGATGTTCACTGGGAATGGTTGAAAGACCCCAAAACTTCTCGAATAATCCAACAATTGCAAGTCAATTATCTAGTTTCTCTAGCTTACTCTTATAACAATTAAGAGCTCCTCTAGAAAGGTCATATGTATTTAAGCCACCAGTCGCAACGTAAATCCAAGATGCTTTCTGAGCTTCATGCTTCACCCACAGTGGGGCATTTTGGGTTTACCAAAACCTATGAACAAGTTAAACGTTATTTTTTCTAGGATGGTATGAAACATGATGTCCACACCTTTGTAGTTGAATGTGATGTTTGTCAATGCAACAAGGGAGAAACTATCAAAGCGGAACACTACAAGCGCTTTCAATTCCACCAACTATTTGGAGGGACATTTCAATAGATTTCATTGTGGGATTAACTAAATCAGGAAATAAGTTAGTCATCATGGTGTTAGTTCATCTTATTTCCAAATATGCTCATTTTTGTGCTCATCAACATCCATTCACAACATCCACAGTAGCTCATATTTTCATGGACCATATTTTCAAGCTTCATGGCATGCCTCATTCTATTGTATCTGAGAGAAATCCCACCTTCACCGGCAATTTTTGGAAAGAACTATTTAGGATCCAGGGCACACATTTACATCTCAATACTACTTATCACCCCCAGACTAATGGCCAAACTAAAGTTTTCAACAAGTGTTTGGAAACATATTTGTGGTGTTTTTCATCTGACCAGAAAAATCAGTGGGCTTAGTGGTTACCCCTAGTTGAATGATGGTATAACACATCTTACCATACCGTTACTCGCATGACTCCTTTTGAAGCAGCCTATGGACAAAATATCCCATCAGTTATTTCCTACATATCAAGGGTCTCGAAGTTTCAGGAGGTTGACAAAACTCTTATAGTTTGTGCCACCATTCTCTGTGCTCTCAAGGAAAATTTGGTCATGGCTCAGAATCATATGAAACAACAAGAAGATCTACAACATTCAAAATGCCAATTTGCTAAAGGGGACCAAGTTTTTCTTCATCTACATACTTACAAGAAGACTTCACTCAAAGTTGAACATTTTTAGAAGATTTCTCCCAAATTCTATGGTCCTTATACAATTCTCAAGTGCATGGGACTAGTGGCCTATTAGTTAGCTCTTCCCATTCATTCTAAGATCCATCAGGTTTTCCATGTCTCATGCTTAAATAAAGTGATTGGAACTAAGTTCCAAACTCAAACCACTCTTCCTGATTTGGATGTTGAAGGTTCCATCTGGTTGCATCCAAAGGCATTCTTGGATCAACACGAGCATCGTCTTCGTCAGTGCACCGTCGAGGAAGTGTTAATGCAGTGGAAAGATAACTCTAGAATATGCCACCTGGGAGCCGACCAGTATTCTCCAAGACTTTATTCATCTTAATCCTTGAGGACAAGGTTGTTCTTCCAATGGGAGGGCATGTTAGGGACCAAACCCCCTAACCTCTCATGTAGGTAGAATAATACATTTTCCATGTAATAAATTTTGATACTAGTTAATAAGGCATGTTTAATAAATATGAACAAGACAATGTAAGAATACCTAATAGAATATTCCTCTTCTAGAAATATCTTCCTCTAGAATGTTCTTTAGAATATAGAATTAGTATTAATAAGAGTAGAAGGTATGATAGGATCTTTTCTGGAGAATTATTGTAATAGAGCTCTGCTCTACTGGAGGTTTCCCCCTCAAAGAGGCAAGTGAACATTGTTTCCTATCAATAAAGGTATGATTACGGTGTTGTGGATCCATATATTTTTCTATTCCATTGTTATTCTCTACAATATTTCTATTTTCTATTGTTGATCCGCTATTATTCACTGCAATATTTTTTCTTATGCTATTATAATATATCTTGTACCTAACATATGTTAGATAGAGTTCCAATTTTATTCCTTGGGCGCTTAGGTTATAAATTATTATGGAGGAATCTAATTTTGGGAGCATATTGTGAAAGTGGTTCCAATACATGTTGATCCAACTTAGGTGGTCACTCATCATAAGAAATATGCCAAGGCAAAGATAATCATTCTCAATTCAATGAAGGGTCATTTCGTCCCTCACATTGTAGAGAATATGACAAGTATGGAAATTTTTTAGGCTTTGGTTGATTAATTTCAAATATCTTATGTGTCTCAATAGATGCTCTTGTGAAAAAACCTTTTATTCATTCACATGAGAAGGATGGATACTACAATGATCTACTTGACCAAGATCATAGAGTTGAGAGATCAATTGGGATCCATTGAGATGAAGGGGGGGGGGGGGATAATGAGTTGGTGTCCATTGCTTTGAATGGACTTGTTTCATCCTAGAGACCTTTTGTTCAGGGTTTTTTTGTTCATGAGAATCTATAACCATTTGGTAAGATTTGGGAAGATATTGTGTGGGAATAAATCAAATTGCGGATTTGTTAAAAAAAATTAGAGAAAGTAGATGAAATTTGTCTCATTAGGAAGATGAACAAGGGTAGTAAGAAAGGATACAAGAAGAAGGAAAGTACAGGTACAATGTAGAAGGATTTGAGTAAGGTCATGTTGTTTTGATGTCATGGGATAGGACATCATGCCAGCTACTGTCGATTGAATAATAAAGGGGAGGGGAAGAAACAAGTTGTGGCAAGGACTTATAGTAGGAGTAGAGGAGGATTCCTCTCAATGTGAGGTCATCTTATCCATGGTCTTGTTTATCTTCTAACATTGTGTCTAGTGTTGGTTGGTATGTTAATAATTCAATTCATCGATACATATGACATATGAAAAGTAACTCTTCAATATGAAAATGTAGACCATGCATGGTGAGATTCCATGGAGATATGTTCAAAACCTATTGTGAAAGTAGGGATTGGTTCCAAGATTGAAACTAATGGGAGTGTTGTGACGTATAGGGACAAGGTTGTTGGATTCTCTCAAGCATAGGGAAATGACCTTAATTATATTATTGATTCAAGATTCTCTTATCAATATGAAGTTGACCTAGTTGAGGTTGATGCTTTAGTTGTTAAAGGATTTGAGGTGCATGAGTAAGATACCCATGATAACAGGTTGTTGATAATTTTGGCACATGATACTAACTTGAGGTATGATGGAGTCTAAAAATTTGTTGATGATACAAATTTATGTTCCTTTAGATTCACAGATGATCAACATTATTAGGATATTTGAGATGTTGTGACGGAATGTTGTGTTGTTAGATACAATGATACTTTTATATATCACAAGATAAATATTCCAACACATCACATCAAAAGATAATGATGAGAAGAGATGTGAGGTTTGATGAGAATGTGAGGTATGCTAGTTCATGGGATTCTCTTTTATGTATTAAAGGGAGTGAGGAGGTTGTTTTTACAAAGACTAATTTAGATATCAGAGCAAGGTTTTATCCAAAGGTAGATGAGGTGAGATTGGGGGTGCATATTCCCTCACCTTCTACTCCAACATGCAAGAGTTCGAGATGTCTTACTAAAACATATTTGCAATATGTACATGATCATGTAGGAGCACCTAGATCTTCAGTAAGGATGACAATAACTCCTAGGAGATGTTTTAATCATATTGCATTGGTTTCTTCCATGTGCAAGCCTTCTAGTTATTTTCAGGAGGAGATGTGTGATGCCTTGATGGAGGATGATGTTCAGATTGGCTCCAAGACTATAGTAGGTATATATTTTCATATGGTAAGTTTGATTGAGTTATAAAGGGAGATGACAAGTGTTGGTGAAAACACTTTCATAGTAAAGAGAGAATGTTAGCTTTTGGGGTTATTCTAAAAGTGTTTAGATCATGTTTGGAAATGCTTCATGTGATGTGGGGTGCATGGTGTATGTCTTACCCTTGCTTGTTTTGTGATGGAAATACACATCAGAGGTGGATTAATCATTTTTTTCTAGACATTGTATGGATTCTTTGATAATATTCTTCCTTGGAAAATTGGAGGCCTATGGGGCTTGGTGACCATTTTCATGTGGCATGCACATGAGAGGAGGTTGATTGCTTGGAGGATGCCTTACAATGGAGGAGGAGCATTGGTAATTCTGAAGGAATACATTGAGCCCTAGAAAACTTATGACTTCTTGGTTGCTTGCATGGAATAATACACTATACTTGAGGATTCTTGGGTTGATGAAATGGACATGTAGGTGGGTGGACTTGGAGGAGACACATGGCATAGGAGATGTTTTGGATCCTTGGATCACTTGGAGGAAGAGTGTTTGAATTGGATAAAGAGTTACCTTACCATGGATCCTTGATTTTGGATCATCATAACCTTAGATACTGACATATGCCACTTGTAGAGGGAGTGCTTCATTTCCATGGACCTACTTGTATCTTGTAGGTTGCTTGTAGTGGACTAGGTTCAATATTCATTGTACATCTCCCTTCGGCTCTCATATAATAGAGGAAGAAGATATCCATTCTAATAATAATTCTTGGAGAGAATAAATTATCACACTTGTGTTTAGAGATGTAGAAGAGGAGCACTAATCTCTCTCTATCTCTCTTATTCACTCTTCTTTTTACGTTATCTCTCTTTGTCTTAAGGTGATAGGGCTTCACATAGCATAATTTATTGAATTTTAGGGTTAAGGTTTTATGCCCTAAGGATGAATTAGAGTTAGGGTTTGTGAATTAAGTCTAGTTTGTGCTTGTTGAGGAGGAAGAGAAGAGGATATGCCTTGCATGAGGCCAAGGAGGACTTTCTAGTGGTGATTCTTTCTTGATGGGGTATCTTTGATGGAGTTAAGGTTTTTTTGTTCTCCCTATTTATGGTTTTGGAGAGCATCGAGTATTGTATTATCTTGTTATAAGTTATGAATATGTACATGGAATTCATTTCTTCTATATGAACATGAAGTTCTCAACTATCAAAAATTATCTTATTGCAGATTTGATTTTCAACTATCATTGTCTTCATGGTTTGCAATTTTCAGCACATACTTGTATTGTTGATTTAAACTAAGTTAAGGATGAAATTATTAATGGTTTTAACATTAATATTGAAGAGAAAAGGGTATATTTATTGTTGCAATTTATGCTATCATAAAGTGATTTTCAATTCCGATCTATGGTTGAAAGGATTGTTCTTAAGAGATACAAATTTTCCATCATATGTTTGTTATATTTTCTTTTGGATTACCTAGTGTATTAGAGTTGTTGTGAAGTGAAATATTTTCCATTGTTGCTATTGTAAATTATATTTAATTCCATACCTAAGGATGATAATTCATAGGGACTAGATCTTGGAAACATCTAGCAAAGAGGTGGAATTTTTGAATTTGCATTAATTGTCCTATATTAGAAAATTCTACAAGTATATGTTAAATTGTTACTTATACTAAATTGGAATATTATGTTAAAATGAGATTTTAATAATCTATATAATGTACGTTTTCAGGTTATAGACCAATTATAATCCATTGCATATGAAAATGGGAAGTCGGTGATTTGAATCTAGGGCCCCAACTTTCCACCTCCAGCTAGCCCACGTTTCTTGGGAGTGGGAACGACTTACAATGGTGGTGCTCCGAAGTTGAAATCATGACTTGATGGATATGTTGATACAGTTGTTGTCGATACCACTCTATAATAAAAATATTAAATCTATATAGTGTAAAAGTCTTATAACCTATAATGTTTGTTATCGCAAACATTAAAGTAATTCTTACTTTATATGTCATTGACTTTAGACTAATATTATTTGTATTTTCACATTTAACATTGTTGGATCTTGTTGTGAATTTGAATTTATCTCACAAAGATAAATTTTTGATAATGTTGGTCTCTTTGAAGTATAGATAGAGAGGTATTTATGTCATAAAAACAATTCAAAGACATGTAACTGAATTCATTCTTGCACGCTTGTCAGGTCTATATTAACATTGAAAAATGCAAGGACTATGAAGTTGCATATATGTGTTTTATGAATCATAAATCACATAGTTACAATATGCATGAACATTGATCTCCTCCTCAGTATATATGCCTTGAATATATTTGATTGTATATCTTGGGACCATTAATGTTTTTGCAAGCCCCAATTTTTATTGAGGATGAAATAAATTATGTGCATGTCTATGGCTATACAAAGAAAAACGAAGGATCTACCATGTAAGAAATTTCAAAATTTTCAAATTATATTATTCATTAAAAAAAAATTAAGTTAAAGATTCAAAATAATTCATGTCCTAACCTGAAACCACTAAGAATACTCCTTGTCTATTCCATTAGTTTCTTGTTCATCCTTTCTAAAACTCCATTTTGTTGAGGTGTATATGGATTATTGTTCTTTCTTTCTATACCACACTTCTTATATAATTCTTCAAATTCATTTTCATGGAATTATCTAGCATTATCCATCCTTAGCACCTTAATTCTCTTCTTGGTTTGATCCTCCACAAGAGACTTAAAATATTTGAATTTGTCAAGGACTTCATATTTCTTCTTGAAGAAATAAATCCATGTATTCCTATAGACTTTATCTATAAATGAGACATAGTACATAGATTTTCCCAATGATGGAAACAAAACAGGTCCAAACACATCATTGTATACCAACTATATTATTCCATCTTCCATCATATCACAAAAGGAGAATCATACATTATTCTACTTCCCATATAAGAAATGTTCACAAAAATCAAAATCCAAAGAGAAATTGGTCATACCTTCAACCATACCTTTACCATGTAGTACTCAAAGGCCCTTCTCTCCAATATGCCCCAATCTTTGATGCCACGACATAGTCTTTTCTCTAGAGACTATAAAAAAAATCCTTCTTCATCTCCAATCTCAGGAACAATGGAAATATTACACCTATCACTAATCATGCTTCCCAATATCTTATACAGATTTCCAACTCGAACTCCCTTTAGCAGCACCATTGCTCCTCAAACCATCCTATAGGTTCCCTTTTCAAACACTATTTTTACATCTGCATCGTCCATTTTGCTTACATAAATCAAATTTCTAGACAATCGTGGGATGTGTAGAGCACTAAGGGGTGTTCTAATCCTTCCATCCATGAGATTCAACTTGAAATTTCCTCATCCTATGATTTTGGTTGTCAGTTAATCACCTAGGAAAACATCACCTCCATCATACCTTTCATACTCACAAAACCATTCCCTATGAGGAGTCATATGAAATGATGCACCTGAGTCAACGAACAATGCCTAATGATATACATGTGTGCTTGAAGAATCTAAGTACAGATCTCCTCCTTCATCTGCGGAGGTTTTTTCTTCTATAGAAGGGGCATCATCATATCCCTTCCCTCTCTCAACACTTTTAGATCTACATTGTTTCTTGTAATGTCCTTCTTTTCCACATCTCCAGCATACCTTTACAAATTTTCTGAGACATTTATATCTTCCCCTAGATTTAGATCTCCTACTTGAGGAGTTATTTATGCTTCTTTCCTAGGAGCGTCCTCTTGCAAATAAGGCATTTGTGCTCCATCTTTCCATGTTTTTTTGCATCATCTCCTCCAACAACAAGGATGAGACCACATCATCAAAACTTAAAGTAGTTGCATTACTACCTATGGCCACAACTAGACTATCCCATGAGTCTAGTAAAGAGAACAATAAAATTATATACTTATTTTCATCAGAAATGTTAATATCAATAGATAATAGCTTACTTACCATAGTATTGAAGTCATTTAGATGCTCTATCACCGAGTCTCCATTTTTCATCCTCGGGTTGTACAACTTCTTCCATGGAAACAATTTCTTTACTAGGGACTTAGATTGATACAAAACCCCTAACTTATTCCATAATGCCTTGGTTGTAGTTTCCCTTGATGCATTCAGTAATACTGAATCTAAGAGACACAACCAGATTGTTCTCTTTGCCTTCCGATCCAACTTTTCCCAATCTTTTGTTGACATTTCTATAGGTGCAATACCTAGATCCACAGTGTTCCATTGGTCTTTGTCCACCAACAAATTTTCCATCTTGAGCTTCCATAGCTCAAAACTTTTCCCATTAAATTTCTCGATCTTTATTTTTGAACTGCTCGCCATTTCCTTTCACCATAAGAATCAATACTACAAAGCTCCCATTATAACAAGGATTGTCACAAACCCTTGACCACAAAGGCATCCCCCTGAAGCCAATAATCGGTCTGATGCCAAATGTATATTTTAACCTTATATAATTAATTACTGCAAATGGAATCTTAATGAAAGAAGAAAATATACAATGGCACACAGACACAATACACAAAGATTTTACCTTGGAAACCTAAACCTAGAAAACCAACAACCTATTTAGAGAGGCATGTCTAATTCATATTCATCATCACTCTTCATTGTTTACAATACAATAATTATAGGATCCTGCGAAATCCAAAAACCCTAATCCATTCACCTAGATTAGTCTACAACACTAATTTCTTAACTAGAATTAGAAAACCATCAACGAAAATAGTGTGTTGAAAACCAGTAAAAAATGAACACAAAAAACTTCTAAGAAAAAAATTTCAAGGGCTTTGCCCCCTTATAACCCCCCGAACAGGGGGGGCTAGCACCCCCTCCCCCCATTGTGGTCGAAACAACACAGTGTATCGGGTTGATCATGAAAATAATATAATACATACCCAATAGAAAGCATTGAAAGAAGTATGTTCTAGAAGTCTATATAAATCTATAAATATTGATATAAATAAGAATTGGGATCATATTCTTTAACTATACCAGGATAAAATCATGAAAAATGAAAACAATGATAGTGAAAGTGACACATATAATGAAGAAGAAATGGAAGGACCTATTGAAACTTTAATACATGGATTTATAGAGTCACAACATATTCATGATTGCAAGACAAGATTATTGAACTTACCCTAGTTGAAGGATATCATCCACTTGGAATTTCCAAGGACGAATTTGAAAAAGAAATGAAGTTTCCAACAGTATTTTATGGAAATCCACATGATTATGAAATTACAAAGAAGTTTATCTACCAAAAAATAGTGCAATGGGAATTGCCACATGCAACTAGTGATTTTTCATATCACACAACAAACTTGTTCTTTAAATAATGTGAATAATAATTGACAAATTGTTCTCTTGCATATGAATACTAATCAAGAAAGGACAAATTAAAGGGATAAAATTATTAGAAAAATATGGTAAGTACAAGATGAACTTATAGAAAATATTAAAATATGACATTGGATACATAGATTTCAAGCACATATGCATTTATCCTGACTACCTACAATAAATCAAGAAAAATATATTTGTGATGATACGATAATTAGGGCCTCCATTTTTTCGTGGCATTCAAAAGTGCATAGCATGGATATGTCATAATGAAACATACTTTCGAAAAATATTGGATTATTATTTTGTAACATATTTCCAAAATAGAGGAAGTGAACATGAACGTGGATTGTTATGGGTAGAAGGTGCCCCTATATATGGCAGAGATAATAACTCAAAAATTTAAACTTTTGGACAAATACATAAATTGTGAGACAGGTCGTCTAGATCCAAATCTTTCCATGGTATGTGAGCATTACCATACAAAAAGATGCAAAAAGAGAAAGAGTTCACATTATAGATACAACTTTCCCATGCCTCTAATGAACACGACAAGATTCCTTGAATTGATTATTTTAGTGAACAAAACACTAAGTCTGAGATCAAAGTACTTATTTACATTTCTAGAACAAAAGTGATATGACAAATTAACAAGTTTTCAAGACTTGTTGGATGAAATGGACCTATCATAAGACAATTACATTCAAGCAATACATTGTACTCTAAAATAAGCAATGGTCATGATGGACATGCTAAATTTATGGTATGCAAATACGGATGCCTAATATGTACTCAATGCAAATGTTGTGGCATCATATTACAATTCATACATTACCAAAGTTGACAAATCAATTACCAATGCATTTATAAGAATACACAAGGAACATGAAAAATGAAAATTGTTGTTATTCAAATGACACATATGTTCAAAAATACATTACATAAGAGTAGGTGTTACTCATTAGATAAAACCAAGTGGTTAGTGCAATAGAATGTAGTCAATTTTAGGTATATGAAATTACGAGTTACTCCTTGTAAGAGGAGGAATTTTTGTAATGTTGGGTTCTATTGACTCTAAGAATAAATATTGAGAAAACCTAGTCCATTTAGAGGGTCAAATGATTGGATCAATAAGATATAGAAATCGAATCATGATAATACTTTTCCTCTTACATGATTTATAATACATACAATTATAGATACTTTACAATCCAAGGATTATCATTATGGTGATATTTGGCCCAAAGATGTAATTGACAAGGGTTATGGAGGGGTGGATTATGTGGAAGGACGGGTTTGTTAGCTATGGGTCTAGCAAGAAAAATATTTCGATAGGTTATTCTAAGATTCACCCTCTCAAGATCGAACGTGAAAGTTTCCCCTCATCCGACTCAAGCAACTATTAAAAAAAAGTCTAGCAGCAGACTCTTATGTTTGTTTAATAAGAATATCTCTAAACATGTTTTTGTGTGGTGAATATTTCAATTACTTGATACTGTAAGTATTAATACTGATTTTGGATTTGGTGAAAGAAAATAATGCAACGATTCAATCTTCCCTAACGAAAATAATGTCTCCTGGCATAATATAGATTCGAAGCATTCATGAACTAAATGTAGATGAATTATCTCACTCTTTCCTTAGTTTAGACTTAGCTTACTCAACTACATGTATGTCATTCAATTTTGCAAAATATTTGATATAATTATATTTTAACTTAATGTGTTAATACATGTAGGGGTTTGTTTATATTTATAATTACAATCAAAAGTAGGAGGAGTTGACCATCCAAACACTGAAGAAAATGTGTAGAGCCATAGGAATAGTATGCACGATACAAAAGAATCATCAAGGTGGGAATCAATCAATATGTCATATGGAATTTTAGATACATTCCTTCTTTTGTGGTTTCTAAGTGCTACATATAATCGAACACATTCTCCATACTAATAGGTTTGATTATTGATAGAGCACACATTGTTGATGTCCTTGTTCAATTACTAATAGGTTCTTAGTAATGACCTCAGAGCATATCACGTACTTAATTACCAATTTGTAAGTTTTCTTACGACTAGGGTGTCTTTTAATGTTCTATCTACACTTGTGGTTGGGTTTTTGTAACAACATATCATATGTCACAATAGCGTCAATGTGTTTATCAAGAAAGGAGCGAGAATATGTTTATCAGTACTATATTAGTGAGCCAAGAGGCACAAACTATGACTTTAATGCAATATTTAATAGTTTATTGAGGTCCTTCTATATTATTTCATTAACTTTAAGGAATCTCAAAGACTCTCAGTCATAAGAATCATATCACAAAATTAGAATCTCAAATATTCTCAGTCATAAGAATCATATCACAAAATTAGTATTTATTTAAAAACTCATTTACTAATTATAACTATAAAAATACATGTCCATTATTATTTCTATGTGTACATGACAAGTAATTAAAAAAAAGTTGTCATTCGTTGCTTCATTTTGTCATGCAAAACTAGGGCTAGGGCTTCGAGCATTGCCAAAACTAAATCTTGCATCATCAAGGGAAAACATATGATAACAAAAGTGCTCAAATATCACTTGGTTGTTATTTCCCTTATGAAAGGTGCTATCATAAGTACTGAAGATTAAATTAGCCCAGTCAAAACAATTGCACCATAAAAGTATCATTCACTTGGTTGTTATTTCCCTTATGAAAAGTGTTATCATAAGTATTGAAGATTAAATTAGCCTATTCAAAACAATTGCACCATAAAAGTATCATTCTGGTCAAGTATGTATTTTATTTTTTCATTTATTTAAAACATTTTTCATGAATAGTTATAATTATTTTGTATTCGCGTGATTTTTTTTACAATTGCAATATTTTCCTTAAAACCATAGGAGCATGATGTCAAACCCTTAAAACTATAGGATATTTTGGTCAAATTAGGCTACACTTATCTCTCATAATTATGGATTATTATGAGAAAGAAAGATTCATGTAATATTGTGGTTGTTGTTATATATGTTCGTAATTATCTAATTATTTATTAGGGATTATCGTGATAAGGAAAGATTAACTTAGCAATGTGATTGTTGTTACATATATTCTAGTTATAGTATTATAAGTAACATTGGAAATTGAAAATATTTTTTGTCAAAAGAAAATAATTTCTCAAAGATGACAAGATGACAAATTCCATCTTCTTTTTACAGTTTTTTCGAAACATACAAACCACAAGCAAGAACAAACTAGCCTTGTGAACCTCATTCATGGGCTCATTTCCATTTTTATTAGGTAGTCTAGTTGAGGCGAAAGAAAATCAATTCAATAGTAACTCAGAGACTAAAAACATTTTTGGACAAATACATAACATGTCACATAGATCATCTAGATCCAAATCTTTCCAAAGTACATGAGAATTACCATACAAAAGTTGCAAATAGAGAAAGATTTCGCATTGAAGATACAACTTTCCCATGCTCCAATGAAAAGGACAATAATCCTTGAATTGATTAGTTTAGTGAACAAAACGCTAAGTCAAAAATCAAAGTACCTATTTATAATTCTAGAACAAAAATGATAGGACAACTCAATAGGTTTTGAATACTTCTTGGATGAAATGGACCTAAAAAAAAATGATTACATTTGAGCAACACAATATACTTTAAAAACAACCAATGATATTTTTGAAGCGAAAACCTTCATACATTTTGAACAGCAGTTTTGCAATGAACATGGAAAATTTACATGATGCAAATATAGATTCCCAATATGTACTTAAAGCATATGCTACGACATCATATTATAGTTCATACATGACCAAAGTTGACAAATCAATGACAAGTGCATTTAGAAGAATATGCAAGGAACACAAAACAACAAATTTGATGTTATTTAAATGATGCATATGCTCTGAAATACATTACAAGAGTAGGTGTTACTCATTAGATAACACCAAGTGGATAGTGCAATAGAACCTAGTCAATTTTAGGTATGTGAAATTATGAGTTACTCCTTGCAAGAGGTGTAATTCTTGTAATGTCAATCTCTACTAGCTCTAAGAATTAATATCAAAAAAACCTAATACATATAGAAGGTCAAATGATTAGATCAGTAAGGTATAGAAATTCAAACACAATAGTACTTTTAGTCTTACAAGATTTATAATACCTACAATTATAGATACTTTACAATCCATGGATTATCATTATGAGGATATTTAGCCTGGAGATGTAATTCACAACGGTTGTGGAGGGTTGGATTGTGTGGAAGCAAGGGGTTTGTTAGTTATGGGTCTAGAAATAAAAAGGTTCATACAAGTTATTCTAAAAT
>ML776819.1:1407401-1421522 GCA_009831015.1 Picea engelmannii
AGGATAATAAATTATCACCAAAGTACTATGGCCCTTATAAGGTGTTGCAAAAGATTGGTACTATGGCATACAAATTGGAGTTGCCTGCATCTTCACGAGTACACCCAGTTTTTCATGTTTCATGCTTAAAGAAGGTTATAGGCAACAAGATCCCAGTTCAAACTATATTGTCAGAACTTGACGAGGAAGGAAAAATCATATTGGAGCCTGAAGCCATCACTGACACAAGAATTTGCCAGCTGAGGAATAAATCCATTTCAGAGTATCTCATTAAATGGAGGAAACTACCGGCTGAAGATTCCACTTGGGAAGATGAGTCTTTTATACAGAAGCATCTAGATTTACTCAAGCGTTGCAGACAACACTTGTCTCAAGGGGAGGGGCATGTTAAGCCCTAATATTGGCTCATTACCCCTTAATTGGGGCATATTACATTAGTAATGTTATTTTATTTATGTTGGCTTTATTCCATTAGTTGTAATTAAAGCTCCTAGTCTCCTATATATACCAAGGAGACATTTTCATTTGGAATCATCTTGTACTTGAACATTTATGTGGGGTAAAAGGAGGTTTCCCCCTCGAAGAGGCTTATTATCTAAAATTATCTCTTTTTCAAGGCGTTGAGTACTTATTCTGAGGTTTTTCTATGCTATATTGATATTTGGTTCTTAACAACAAAGCTACCCACATCTTAGATCATATTTAGGAGTGGTAGAGGAGAAAGAGCATGATTAAGGCCAAGATTCCTCTTGAGTTCATGTTAGAAAGGTTTCTAAAATCCTTGTTGCATTATATCTCCAAGGATGTCTCTACTTCGAGGGTAACCTCTAAGGTCGAAGCCATATTTAGGGCCTAGAAATTGGACTTGATATACTCTCAATTTTGGATCCTTTATGAAATTTACCGGATGCACCTCGGTCGAACACTCACCTTGTGAAACCCAAATCTAGACGACATGTCGATGGCATTAATGGTTTGTCAATAACAATGACACATATTTGGTTGTGAACTAGATGAAAACATGAACATTCATCAAATTGCAGTCAGTCAAGTTATGGCTTCGACCGTTCCCACTATCCAGATGTCAAACATACATTCTATGCAATTGATGAATCTGAAGGGTGCCCAATAGCTCAGAGGTAAAAAGAAGGGTAAAGTTAAAAAAGGAAGTGGGAATAATAATAAAAATTCTAATAAAAACGATTATAATGAGGGTGGGGCTAAGAAAGATAAGAAGAAGGTGAAGTTTCTCTGTAAACTTTGTAAATATGATCACCTTACTCATTAGTGCCCCAAAATGGAAGAAGTGCAACATTTTTTCGTGCAACATCAACATGTTATGTTGACAAACCCATTCCCTCAAGAACAACATATGGTGATAGGATCTTCTGGAGGTCCAAGAAATGTGTAAGGGGGCACCCAAGGTGCATCCTTTCCAAAAGGTACCACATCATTCATCCATATGGTGGGATCGTACATCTTTGTGTCAACCAAGGCCGGTGATTATGGTAACCTTGAATCGACGTCAAAAGGAAAAGAGACTTATGACCCTCAAAATTCTCTCTATATAGAGAAGCCTGGGGTGGATGCAATGTCACGCATACCAATAGGTGTGCATAAACATTCTTCATACAACCCCAATGCTAGAGTCACACCCAACTACTCAATAATTGAGGATTTGGATCAGACACCTTGTGTGATGTCATCCCTTAAGCTGCATTAGAATTTCCCTTCACAACAGAGCACATTTTTGTATTCTATAGGAGCTACCGATTCTTCGATCTTACAAGTGATCAAGTTTGACACCATGGATGTCAAGCCTCACCTCCCCTATTATGTTTCCTTTCAAATCAATGTCATGTATTACAAGCACCCTACCAGAAGTATTGTTGTTAATGAAGGCGCCTTGATGTGCATTATGTCTTTCTCTTGTTGGAAATATATTGTCTCTCCAAATCTCGCTTCATCTCCCACTTTTCTCATTTCATTTAATGGACATTGTTTTATGCCACATGGGATTATTTCCTCCTTCCATGTCCAATTAGTGGGGGAAACCATTATAGTATAGGTGGAAGTGGTTGACACTCTGCTTGACTACAACTTATTTTTAGGATGAAGTTGGACATGTGTTATTATAGTTGTTGTATCCTCGGTCTTTCGAGTGCTATGTGTCCCTCATGAAGGGAAAATTGTAACAATTGACCAAATGCCATTTACTTGTTCTCACTCTATGGCATCCATGGGATCTACGGTCCAGTTAGACGGAAACTCTCAGATAGAAACTCAGAGCATTGGCGTCATGATGTATCCTTCTTTGATGGGAAAATTAAACTTCTTAGCACCTGTTGTAACAGATATTAAATATTTTCTCTACTCATTGTTTTCATCCCAATGTGTTTGAAAAGGATCATGGATCTTTTTCAGCGAGGAGTCTAGGCTGCCATTTTCGTCTATTTTAATTATTTATGTTTCTTCTACTGTATGACTCGTTTCGAGTATTTGACAAGTATTTGAGGCTTTGCAGTAAAGGGGATCAGGTGTTTAATGTCTAACACAGCTTCATGGCTCCCCTATCTAGCTGTCGTCGTTACACATTGTTGTGGTGGAGTAATTTCTGGAGACAACGCTATCTACAACACTGCCTATGGATGCTAGATAGAGCTCTTTCTACTTCAAAGCGTTAGTGGTCGTTGTGAATAACCAGAGAAACATTGATATGGCTATATGAAGAAAGTTTCACTAAGTGACTTGGCCTTCCCAAATCAGGAGTTGGCTACCAGATAGATGGAATGAACCTGTGGAGAGACATTTCTTGTCTTAACATTTCCAGTTCTCATGCTGGAAATGAGTGGTGCCAACTCAGCTTTTATTGCACCGAGATTGTCTCAGAGCACTCTACAATTCCGTATGGGGCTTTTCACTGCAGTAGAAAGGATCATTTCAGAGTAGTAAGATATCGTGAATGGCCATTTAATGACCGTGGAGATCGTATAGCTCAGCTACTACATGTTCAATCTGTAATTCCATTTCCACAAAGTCAAACTGGAAATATTCGGCAAGAAACTCTTGTTGTCAATACGCACTTGATGTTTCCTCATGATTCAGATGTTTGCCTTAAAATCCTAGAGTTTTTGGACACCTACAAGAAAGAATACAAGCTTTCTTTTGTCCCTATTATTCTTTGTGGAGATTGGAATGGAACCAAACGGGGGCATGTTTACAAATTCCTGCGGTCTCGAGGTTTTGTTTCTTCCTATGATACTGCTCACCACTACACAGATAGTGATGCCGATGCTCATAAGTGGGTTAGCCATCGCAATCACCGTGACAATATTTGTGGAGTGGACTTTATTTGGCTTCTTAATCCCAACAATTGGAGGAAGCCTTTGAAGGCTAGCTGGAATGAAGTTGTATTTGGAATTACAAAGTCTAAATTGAATGAAGCTAGTTTGAAAGATAGAGATGCATTCTGCTTCTTCAAGTCTGATAAATGCTGTGATAACTGTGTAACATTCCCTGAATTTAAAGGTGCTCTCCAACAGTTAACGAGATCGTACCACAAGGAGTTGTGTTTTGACGGCCTTAATATTAAAGAGATAGAAGACTTGTTTGGTGTGGCTGACACTGATAAGAATGGAATTATTGACTATGAGAAGTTTCAGAGGATTTGCTTCCACTGTCTGGTCAGAACATGAGTGAAAAAACACCACCTTTTCTATGAAGGAGCGACGAGGGCAGTACAGTGTCTGTATATAACATTTTCGACATCAAACATCATAGAAGGAGAGAAACTGGAAGTCAAGCCATCAAGATTTTTCAAGGATATATTTAATTCTGAGATAAAACATATTTAATTAGAGCGTTGTACTTCGCATCTATTTGGGTCCGACTATGGGAGACTGGATGAACTTCGATTATTGCCAATACTGGGAGAATATGATCTGCTGAGACGCGACTGTACACATCATCGCGTAGCTCGTATGTATGGTATAAGCAGAGTTGGCAAAACTCGCTTGCTAAAATTCATCCATAACGAATTTTAGAAGACAGGTGGATGGCCTAGATGCACCGGCGAAGACAATTATGTGTTTGGGACGTGCGTTGCTAAAGAATAGTCGAATTTTTGTTCTGGGCAGACAGATGCCATTCTCCAGAAAATAATCAGAAAGGAATTTGCAGACTGCACCGTAATTGCTGTTGCACGCAGGATATCTGCTGCTACGGACACGTTGCAATTCCGTTTGGCCACGCACGCACTATTGATTATGGTTCTGGGAGATGAGGAAGATGAGATTCCACAAGTGGAGGTGGCCGTGAAAACAACGCCTGTTTTTAATCGACCTGCTCAGGATTTCCGTTATTCCATGGACTATGACCTCAAGGACTTGAAACTCACGCTCTCTCGAAGCTATCAATGGCGACAGGAGGCAGATAATTTCAGCTTGGGTATTCTTATCTTTGTAGTTGTTCGATACCTTCATAACCAGTACGGATAAGTATTTCTCAGATATCAGTGTTTCAGGCGATTCCAAAAACCATCTGGCTAGACAGTGTCACTAGAACACAGCTTCTGCAGTGGCCAGTTTCCGAAGTAGAATCCCTTCGTCAAAACAAAACATTCAAACAAAGCATTGATATCAGCAGTGGATCCGTTGTAGAAATCGCAGGCATTAATGTTGCTCAGGTCGATGTGGAGGTCTCCTTTGATCTCCCAAGGCTCGAAATCGCAGAGTTTGAAGAAGAGACGGGAGAAAATTCGACAGCTCAACAACTGTGTAGCCGTATGGGCTCAGCTGCGAGGACTATTGGCGGGCCATTTGAGCTACTAGTTTTGGCTTCCAAGGACTTGATTGAACGCACTGTTGTATTTTTTCAGATCGTTCGAAACGAATTGAAGCTATTAATGTGCAGTGACCAGAGCAGATCGTCTTTACAGAGAGACATTGATAAGACAACATACGGAGCTTTCGTGAATCATGTGGGTTCTTTCAAGGAGAAGAGCCTTTCATTGCGAGTCTTGGTTGATCATTCAATCATGGAAAGCTTTGGAGAGGGGGGAAAGGTTTGCATAACGGCACGAGTTTATCCCACTCTCGCAATAAGCGAGGGCGCCCATCTCTACGTTTTCAATAACGACACTTCCACTGTCACGGCCGACAAATTTGCTGCACGGGAGCAACAATTCTCATGAGCAGCATATAAGCCCATCGGGCACGTGAGATTGTTGTTGTAATTGAACCATTAAAGGATTAATGGCAATCTTGAGGGATACGACCTCGCCACCAAGAGAAGCGAAGAATCTTGGTTTCGCCTTCGCTCTCCATCAAAGCGGTCTAGTGCATTTCATTTGATAGCAATGGCGATTCAGATTCAGGCTTGTTGGAGCAGATAATTAGAGAATTATTCTGACTTCGCTCCTTCTTACTTTGGCTTCGACAACGCTGATTTTCTCAAGGCAGATTTGGAAAGGTTCATTGAAATAAATTATCTTGGTTTATACTTCAATCCAGAATTACAGCAGTTCCAACACCAGATGGCAATGCAGAATTGGCAGCATCCATACAGAAATGGCGTTTGGATTCTCAAGCAGACTCCAAGAGCGAGTTTTTGTCCTCTCTATTAGAACAGGCTCAAATAATAACAGTCAGGGTGACACCCAGCGTTTAAAACAAAACCAAATGCATGGATTACATGCAGAAATCCCTGTCCAACTGTCGAGTGATTAATAATGGTTCAACAAAATTGACGAAACATCTGGCAGCCGCAGAGCCCATGAAGATGAAGCGTTTCACATTTCTTTTAGATTATTTTTTGTAAATACAGAAATATGAGTTGGGAAACGTATTGTGGGTGAGGGTAGCTAAATAGGTATTGAGGTAACAGAAATAAGGGGGGCGCGCATGAGCGCAGCAAGGGGAAAACCTCTGTCAAGAGGGTTTCATTGTAATGACTGAGTTTTTTGTAAGCCATTAATGAACTGAGTTTTTTGTAAGCTATTAATGGAGCAATAAAGATGATTTTTCATTTGCGACTGTGAGATTCATCACGGTCGATTTATTTCAACATGTTTTCTTCTCCTTCAACTGTGTTAAATCTGTTTGGAATTTATTTGATATGCTCCTTACTCACAATTGATGTGTTATCATTTCTTTATGTCTTACTTAATCCATCACTACTGCATTACATTTTGTTTTCCTCTAACTGATGGGCTTCGTTATACTTTAGTACGACCACTACTATAACGAAAGGATTTGGGTTTTCTGCAATGGTTTATTGTCTTTCCTCTGCACCAGCTATCAGCTGTGTAAGACCAATCTGCATTTTCAGAATTATGCATATATCCTTTGCTACGTCGGCCTTTCCTTTTTCTTTCCGCTACCGCATCATGATTTATCAAAGCGCTGAAAGATAGACTTACTTTGCCTCACTTTCTACAAGTATTTGATCTCTGTTATTGTCTCTTTTTCTCGGTTTTCATTTGACTCCATGCCCAATGGACCTCTTCCTTGGTTTAACCCCCAAACTCCAAAAATCCAAGACCATCATTTACCCACAAATCTGCCCACCTTTTTCACGCTTATTTCAATTTATTTCGGGACATTTTTCGAGAGATCCCTCTCGGGTTGGAAGAGGGCAACTTCTAATCCAAAGTGGTTCGAGGTTGCCTCGGGATTGATTTGCTGCAACCCATTACAGTTCTGAGTGTCAACAGCACCAATATCATACATTAATTATGTTCTAGCATGTTCTAATCAACCAATTTTATCAGTTCTAGTGACCAGGTGTGTCAGTTATGTACATCTTATTTCGAGGACTCGTGGATTATATCATCTCTATCCGATTTGGTGGAAGATATTGAGCATGTCAGGATGGACATGCCACTATCTATAGCTAAGATATCCTACCAAGCCATTAAACAAGATACTTCAAATACAGATCCTTCTCCTTCTAGGATAGAAGAGATGGATCATCTTACGAAGCTCGTTTGGGCCCTGAATTCTTTTAACTTAGACAATTTCCTTGATATTATTTTACCTTCCGATGAGGCCAACCTTGAGGAAATGAATGGGCCTGAACGACCCTAAGAGGACTTACACCATAGGTCTTACTTCCTCCCAAAACTTAGTAGGGTTGAGAAGGGAGAGTTCTGATCAACTTTGAGTAGAATTGATGATCGTCCTATGAACCCCTTAGTTATGCATGGTGTGTATGTTGAGGGAAAAAAGGAAAATATATCATAAATAATTATGATCAACATCTCTCGAACCCTTGATGTTATGGAAAACATGTTCATCGACGTAGACTTCTCTCTAGGGTAGATCTTCACACATACTACCATGTTCAAGGAATTTTGTGTTGCATTCTCCTGGTCATATGAATAAATGCTAGGCATAGACCCTCATATCGTCGAACATGACATAAGAATGTATGAAAATGTGAAACTTGTTCGACGAAAGTTATGACTAGTTAACACTAGAAAGGCGGAAAGAATTAAGGTAAAGCTAGAGAAACTACTCAAGGTTGGTTTCATCTATCCAGTTCCCCTTACAGAATGGGTGTCCAATCTTGTTCCAGTTGATAAGAAGCAAGGAACCATTCACGTTTGCATGGATTTTTGAGATCTGAATAAAGATTGTTCAAAGGAAAACTTTCACACACCATTTATTGATCATATTATCAACGAGTGTGTAGGAATCATGATATTTTCTTTTATGGAAGGATTCTCTGGCTATAACTAGATCTAGATCCGACCTGAGGACCGGCGTAATATGGCATTTATATGTCCTTGGGGTACATTTTCATATTGAAAGATACATTTTTGACTTAAAAATGTTGGAGCTACCTTTCATCGGGCTATGCATTTTTCCTTTCACAATCTCAAGCATATTGTTGGAGCTTATCTGGATGACCTCGCTCCTCGCTCTCACAAGAGAGTAGATCATCTTGTTCACCTCTGACTTATGTTTGAGAGATGTTGATATTATTGTATTTGATTCAATCCTAATAAGTGCATCTTTTGTGTCATATCGAGGTATCTCTTGGGATTTATTGTTTCTAATAAGGGGATCATGGTCAATCCGTTAAAGGTATAGGTGATAATTTAGTTGCCTCCCCCGTAAAATATTCAACAACTTCAAAGTTCGCAAGGAAAATCCAATTTCCTTCGTCGGTTTATCACAAACTATAGTGGAGCGTGTGGATTTCATCTATCTCAGTTTGAAACAACCCAAAAAATTATGTGCACCAGATACTTTTGGCCAACAATCTTCAGGGATTGCATTGAGTCCGTCAAAAGGCGTCACCCATGTCAGGTGTTTTCGAGGAAAATACGGGTGCATATTGCTCCTTTATTTTTTATCATCACCATCAGACCCTTCACCAAGTGGGGGGTAGATTTTACGACATTCCACCCACCTTCGGCTAAAGGGAATCATTACATTATCGTGGTCGTAGACCACTTTACAAAGTGGGCAAAGGCCATGCCTACATTTAGAAATGACAGTGAGACTGCAATGATTTTCATCTTCAATCAGATCATTACCAGGTTCAGAGTTCTGAAAGAGATTTTCATTGATCATGTTAGTCATTTCCAAAACTGAATGATGTCAAGATTAGCATCGAACTTATGTTTCAAGTAGGAGCATTCATCTCCTTATTTCCCTCGGATAGATGGTCAAGTAGACGTTGTCAACAAGTCTCTCAAGACCATCCTTCAGGAAACTGCCAACATGAGAAAATAAAATTGGCATTTGATGCTTTACCCAACATTATGGGCATATTGAACTTCGGTCAAGACTAATACATGATTATTTCCTTTCTAACTCATTCATGGATTAGAGGTAGTTCTACCAATTGAATGTGAAATACCTTCATTAAAGATTATTATTGAGCTTCTTCTTGACACGTTAGAATTAGAAATGTTCCTTGTTCACTTGGAACATCTCAATGAGCAGTGTCATGATGTTGCCACAGTGAATGAGGCACAAAAGAAACATGTTAAGAGTGAGTATGAAAAGTCTATCCGTTGAAGGATCTTTTCCAAAGGTGATCTTGTCTTGGTCTATGACAAGGACAAGGATGCTTTAGGGGAAGAAAAATTTAATCCGATGTGACACATCACTTACATTTTGAGGCATGACATACGAAAAGGAACTTATGAGTTAGTGGATTATGAGGGTAATGTGTTGTCGGAGCCCAAAAATGGGCTCTATATCAAGAGGTACTACGCTTGAGCATTGATGCTCGGGTCTTTTCCCCTTTGTAATTATTGTATATTGGTAATGTTTAGGACTAGTTTTTTGTTCACTTTTTCTCTTTGGTTTGATTATCATGCTTTTTCTTGGTTGGTAAATGCCACGAGAGTCTTTCTTCTTCATAGGGTTCACAAATAGTTCCATCCATCACACTCAGAACCTTGCTTCTACCTCTTGGGTGATTTATTCTCCCATGGGACAGTTGGTAACTTTCGTAGGTGTTTATCTTGGGCCAACAACCAACAATTTGGTTGAGTATAGTATCGTGATCAAGCATCTTAGAGACGCCATTTTGCATGGTATTCAGCCTATTGAGGTTCCTCTGGATTCCTAATTGGTGGTATCTCAATTGAATGGTGAGTACCGTGTTTGGGATCCCATGCTTCTCCGATGATTCCTTTGGGTAAATCTTTTGGAATATTCTTTTTATTATATTACTTACATTCACGTATCTAGAAGTTTTAATCTCGTTTTTTATGCCTATGCTAATTATGTATTAGACTAACATGTGTTTCATACTTAAATACATAATCACACACATACATATGTATATAAATCATTCCATTTGCACATATTATATAAGTACGTCTAGGAAAAAAAGTTGTATATATTACTTAAATATTCATTAAGTAGAAAAATATGGGTTGATTTTACAAAATTGGGCTTCTATCCCTGAATTTTCATATATGTAGATCAGTACAAAATAATACATAGATTATATGATGAGGTCCCTTCCCCTACATGTGTATCATGATAGCACACAATGGCGTTGGCCAAATGAAGAAAGATTCGAACCTAGGCCTGTGGCACTCCGACGACTAGTCACTGCATCTACTCTGGCAAGTCCTAGATCTGTACCATCGGTACCTAGTGAGTAAGATGGTCTGTGTTCTATTTGACATTTCGTAAGACTCTCTCTGCATCCCTTCTAAGATGGTCTAGATCATTTCCTCCGTGTCTATGTTGAGGGAACCCCTCTATTCACGTCGGTCTGATATCTGCACATTCAAAATATTTTGTTAGAATCGTGACCCATGCCAAAACAAAATTGTTTTGGTTTGCTTCTTGAGATGTATTTTAAATAAAATACATTAAAAAAATCATAATTTTAAAAACTTTAAAAAGTGTTACCTATTTCACCCAATGTGGCGTCGGGTGGAACATGCATATCTGTATCTCTGCTAAAGTTTATCCCCTCATAGGGATAGTCATCTATGGTTATGATCTGGTGCCCCTACCATTGAAAGAAATCATCATTGTATGGGCTTGGTAGATGCTTTATCCCCAATTGTTGCATGATCCCTATCCATCCTATCATACACGGCTCTTTGAGACTGTGTGACCCGATGAGAACTTTGGGACTGATCGAAGGCACTCTCTCAAAGAAGAAAGTGCAAAGTATGTTGTTGTAACCAAAGTTCTTCGTCTTTCCTAGCTTACATTTTGTCAGTTGAGTTTTCATACACATCAACAATGAGGAACTCCAGTCATATATTTTCATCCTCAAGCATTCCACCGTGTAATACATCTTTCATTGAGATGCCTAGAAGTGTTGCAGATCCTAATAGTCTAGCGATGGTTAATAAGATTATTTTTAGACTGAGGCTTTCTATGTTGTGAATTGAGAATTGGTGTTGACTCGTAAACTCGTCACCAGTAATATAGCCTGCAAATAGTTGCAAGGCATACTATAATTTTTACTATTTATAACATTAATACATAATTAGTAGGTGCCTCAGATGGGGTGACACACGGCGACGCCTTGCCACATGGCTTAGCGTTAAGCCACAACTTAAATGTTGTAGGCCGCTCCCCATCCCCTCCACATTTACGATGGTAGCCGGCCATTACAGTCGCTATACGGAGGGGGGACTTCTCCCTCGCACGAATGCACTCGCATAGCCAGCATTCAATATGACAAGGTTAATAGGCAGCCATGCGATGCCATCATTTGGAAATTCGAAAGTTGGAGAGCCTAGACAGAGCTGGTTCACTCTCGTTTTGGACCTCCCCGCCGGTTGGGAGCTCTGGTGCAGTTCTGGCTCATTCTCGTTTTGGTTCATTCTCTCTACATCTCTATCCACCCCTCATCAGTAATGACAAGGAAGTGAGGCAGGCCTCATCGAGGCTCGGCCTGGTACACCCACAAAGAGCAGAGGCAAAGAAGGAAGAACCTGGAGCGTGCTCTGTCAATGGTGACTTCCATCCTCCAGTAGAGAGCATGAGCTGACCAATTGGCACTCCATGCCATTATCGCTGAGCTTGGGACAGAACGTAGCACGCACACCATGGAAATTGAGCCTGGAAGTTGTCTGAAGGGAGGCATTGCGGACGAGTTTCCCACTTGTTATGTTGAAGAAACGTCGTACCTGGAGGATTTAGCGACCACCTTGGAACCCCAAGCCATGGTGCCTGAAATACAGGCTGGAAGCGGTCTAAAGGGAGATTCAGCAGACGAATTCCCAATTTTTTTTGTTGAAGAGATACCGTGGACGGGTGACTACAACCCCACTAGCCATGCTGAGAAGGCAACGAGCGAGGACGAGGCTCGAGACAATGCCTGTGCAGAAATGAATGTGGACGAGACCAGAGTAGGGATGAATGTGGACGCGACTAGAGCAGGACTGAATGTGACCAAGGCCAGAGCAGGGATGAACGTGGAAGTGGGGAATGAAACCTTCGACGAGGCAGAAAATAATGATTTGCATGGTCCACTCCTCCGTGCAGAGCACTTGGCTCTAGTGTTCGAACTCCGAGGCCACATGGCAGACCAGGAGCATAGAGCCCTCCTCATGGGACAACGTCTGGACTTGCTCCTTGACGCGTACTCCAACGCTCCAGCAAAGAGGAAATGTCCAATGTGCGCGCAACCGTTCACCATCCCAGCCAGATCCACGTGGCAGAAAGGCAAGGGCGACAGGTCACCGGGTATCTGAGTTCTCCTATGCTAGTTTGTTTTCTGTTTCATCATGTTGTTGCTAAATGTAAACTTGAACTATGGCCATCTATCCTGGTTTCCTTCGGGCAAGACAGAGGGCAAAACAATTTTTAGCTTATCTTCCTAGACTCATTTCACTCCAAACTATGTTGGTTTCCAGTAAAACGACAACATTTTTGGTGGCTCAGGGCGACTATATCTCTGTGTATTTTGTCAATGTTTCTCTGTTAACTTAATATAGCAGGTACTATCTTTTTTACTTAAAAAAAAAAATACATAATTAGTAGGTGATTCTAAACACATGTCACAAAAGTTATATACTATATAATGGTTTTGAACCTTATGCAATAAACATGGCTTACGAGTTGATATATGAGGGTGATGGGTTGGTTTATAAACACTAAGTGTTTAATAACACAACACATATGGTATAATTCAAGATTTGACGTGATTTATTGTGTCGTGGTTTATATATTATTTTGCACTAACATCGATGGATTCACGTTGATTTCTTTTAATGGTATTTAAAAAAAAGTTAATGTATAAGGGTTTGGTTGTGGTTCTATTGTTTTGATATCATATGGGTTTTAAAAACCAAGCTCAAAAGAATGCATGCATAGTTATACATTTTGATTTATGAACTCGTCCCAAAGATGTTGAATTAAAATATAGTTAAACTCATTTCGGATATGAATTATTTAAATGGTTGAATTTTGATAAAATGTTGGGATGACTTTGGAAAATAACATTATACGGTTTGGATTATATTGTTGCGAGAAAGAGATTTTGGAAATTGGTTATCTACAGCCAAGGAACTATGGGATAAGTTGGGGAATTTGTATCAATCAAAGTCCCTAGCAAACAAGTTGTTTCTTCAAAAGAAGTTGTATCATCTTAGGATGGAAGATGGAGATTTTGTGACAGAACATCTAAATGCCTTTAATGCTCTGGTAAGTCAACTCGGCTTTGTTAATATTATGATTGCAGAAGAAGATAAGTGTATTACTTTGTCATGTTCTTTGCCAAACTCTTGGGATAATTTGGTTGTAGCAATAGGTAGTACCACTCAATCTACATTGAAGTATGAGGATGTAGTTGCATCCTTGTTATTTGAAGAGATGAGGCAAAAAAGCATGGATGGTCACAACACATATGCTTTATTTGTAAGAGGGCATACCCAAGACAGGAACCCTGGTAAGCCTTCGGGGTGGAGATATAAATCTACAGGTAGATCTAAGTCTCTAGGAAAATCTTTGAGGAAATGTTGTAAGTGTGGTAAAACAGGGAATTATAAGAAAGATCGCAAGTCTAAGAAGGTTGGAAAACCAAAGGGATCTGATAGTACCTCTTTCATAGAGGCGAAAACCTCCATTGAAGAAGGAGGTGATGTTTACCTGGCATCTACAAGTACACATGCAGACCTTGATGTATGGTTGATTGACTTAGGTGCGTCATACAATATGACTCCTCACAGAGAGTTGTTCTCTGAATATGAAAAATATGATGGTGGTGATGTATTCCTAGGAGATGACTCGACAACAAAAATCTTGGGACATGGAAGAGTTAAGTTGTTTCTAAAATATGGAAGGATTAGAACTCTCCCTGGGGTTTTGCACATTCCAAAACTAGCCAGAAGCTTAATATCTGTAAGCAATATGGAAGATGCAGGAGTGGATACTGTATTTGGAAAGGGCACTTGCAAGATGGTATGAGGAGCAATGGTGTTGATGAGGGGAGTTCGGTGTGGAACTCTGTACAAGTTGTTGGGAAGCACTTATACTAATGGGTGTAATAGTTATGTTGTCCTTGAATAGACAAATAAAGAAGACAATACCAATACAGTCCCTGAAAAGAATACCATGTTGTGGCATCAGAGACTGGGGCATATTGGAGAAAAGGGCCTTCGAACACTACACGGTAAAGGCATGG
>ML776819.1:1423318-1447070 GCA_009831015.1 Picea engelmannii
TGTCCCAAGACATAGGAAGAAGAAGAAGACATGTCCCATGTTCTGTATGCCAATGCAGTTGGCAGTTTGATGTATGCAATGATCTGTACTAGACCAAACATTGCACATGCAGTGGGAGTTTTGAGCAGGTATATGTCAAAACCATGGAAGGAGCATTGGACACCAGTAAAGAGGGTCTTCAGGTATCTTCGTGGCACTACCAGTTATAGATTGTGCTACCAAGGAAGACCAGGATTGGACAGAGTGGTGGACATACATGGCTTTGTTGATGTAGACTGGGTTGGAGATCTGGATCACAGAAGATCTACAAGTGGGTATGTGTTTAACCTATTTGGAGGAGCAATCAGTTGGATGAGAAAAAGACAGGTTGTAGTGGCACTCACAACTACAGAAGTTGAATACATGGCAGCCACTCATGCAAGCAAGGAAGCAGTATGGTTACAAAGATTGTGTTCAGGTATTGGGTTGGTACAACAAGCAATGAAATTAGATTGTGACAGTTAGAGTGCAATATTCTTGGCAAAGAACCCAACTTATCATTCAAAGACAAAGCATATTGATGTTCAGTATCACTTTGTGAGAGACATGGTTGAGGAAAAGAAGGTGTTGCTGGAAAAGGTTGACACTTTGAAGAATGTTGCAGATTCAATGACAAAGTTTGTAAGCACATAAAATTTCTCCTGGTGTAGAGTAACAATGGGCATTTCTACCCTGGATTGTTGACTATATAATATTGGGACCCCTGGATGCAAAGAAAACAACAAGTGGGAGAATGTTGGGTATGTGTTATATTCTTTGCATGTGTGTGTGTGGGCGCGTCAGATTCGACAATTGCGTTTGACGATCCCTCGTAGTAGTATCATGTTTGTGTTGTGTGCACTGGGTGCTTTCCTAGGGGGGGGGGGCAGGTATTCCCCCCCTTGGTTACACGCAACGTTCTGATTTTTTTTTTTTTTTGGGCGGTTTTTGCTATTTTTAGCGGTTTACTAAATTAATCCCTAATTAAGGGATTAGGGTTTTGGTATCTATGGAATACCTAAAAACATTGTATATATTGTATGGTGAATGGTGAAATTTGATATAATGAATATAAGAAAGGTTTTCCCGGTTGAGGGTTTCCGATATAAATCTCTGTGTACTATGTGAATGAGCCATTGATTAAATTTTGTTTTGCTTAAGAATCCATATGCATTGCTTTACTTCACAGGTTTACAACTTACAAAGAGAACACCCCTAATCAAATCTAGGAAAACAAAAAGCAAACCAATTGGCTCAGGGGCCTCCCAAAAACTAACCCTATGGGGGAGATGAAGTCCCCACAATATTGTCTAGCGAAGGCCTGAGGAGAAGTTACGATGATCTATGTGAAACAACCCTGACCGGTGCAAGTACCCTTTATTAAGGTGGGCACCCTCCAAGGGAATTGAGACTGTGAACGAACATCTTTCCTAGGTATTATTGTCACGTCCCACCTGCATTCACCTCTATGACTACCTAGGAAAGGTCACTAAGGTTACCACGTTACAATTAATGACCAGGTGAACAGTCATAGGTTTGAATGCACGCAAGGGTAGGGTAACTAAGCCCGAATCTTCGAAGGTGTTAACTGACGGAACCCCCATATATGTAGCAGTCGAAGCGGTACCGCAAACACCAAAATTAGCAAAGACGGGTAATCTCTTTACTTTCTCCGATGCGACCTCATGCTTGACTCCTATGTTAGAGGAGCTTCTTGACACACTGGTTGCAATAATGGGCTTATCTCTCTTTAATGACTCTAGGTTTTATTTTTTGGCCTTGGAGAGTTTACTCTCCAATCCTATTCCAAGACCCTAAAACTATCTAATGTTGGTTTGCTATCAAAAGGAAAATGTATAATTGATTTTAGATTACGCTTTATTTTTATTGGTTTTTGTTTAGGTCAAAAGGTAGTGGATGGAACTTTAATGATGCGAGGACTCTTGACCCAACCAGGCAATGCAAATATGCTAATGCAAACTTGTTTTCTTCAATGAACTCTAGATATGGGAGGGAAAGAGACTTTTATTTTTCTTTTCCAATTTCATAAATAAGACCTCACAGACACCAAGCAACCAACAAAAAAAGCATATCTGAAACCAACTAATGCTTCTAAAGCACTTGTACACTAATGCTTCAAAAGCAAACCTAGCATGAAAGAAGTCTTTTTTTCTTTTTGATGTTCTTCTAATTGATATGTAACAATTCCCAATCTAAACAAGAACGACAAATGAAAAAGGAAATTGACAACAAACAACAAGCACCGGGGCTATAAGATATTGGGAATGAGGCTAGATCATCCCACTCCAATGTCGCTACGGAAATCACACCCAAAAATCACCTAGGAGGGGTAGATCTAATGATGAGCAATGGTCATACAAGGACAAGTAAAATAACCAATGATAAGCACAACTAGATATCTTCAAGTCTATTGTATTCCCAACCGAACTTCACTGGAATTCTTAGACAAATAGGGAAATTATCTGAGGAATAAAGATCAATCCACACAAATGCACTCAAGCAAACTTTGAAAGCACTCTATGTGACAACAAAATATTCAAACAAAGACCAAACCAGGTAAGAAAGGACCATTGCGGAACACTTTGGATCAAAGGATAGACCTACAACCAAAGGTTAGGTTTGGATCTACAATTCTGCAACTATTTATAGAGCCTTGTAGGACACGAGCTTGCCAACTAGCGAGAGGGCCTCTCGGGACACCAATAGTGCAACCAACGAGGGTCTGCCAATTTTTTCTTTTTTGAAAAACATGGATTTGTTGCATATCTTCCAGATCTGGATCAGACCTATTAAATCTACTAGATCTAGGCCCTGGGATGACTGAATGGAAGAAAACTCAAATGAAAATCACAACAAGCATGGGAAAAGGTAGGAAAAGAGACCCAACTAGAGAATAATTCTTCCCCAATGGAGTCACCAGTTATGTTATAGGATTTTTGCTCATAGGGATCTTGTTTAATATACAACAAAATCTCCCTAGGATTAGCCTAGTAATCCTAGACAGAAAGGGGGTAGATTCCTTATGATTTTCCTATATATAGAAGGCAAACAATTCCTTTTACACATAAGAGGGGTAGATTGGCATACCTTTATTTGATGGTCATTCTTGTATGTCATGGCTGGTGTAGATCTGCAACTCCAAGTCCATCTCTAATCACCTACTTCCTGCACACAAGTAACAAACACTACCAACCCTCTTTTCTCTCTAGTGTTAGGAATAATCATAATGCTTTAGATCTAACTTGATTAACCATTTATATAATCAAATCCAATTCATTGATGAGAAGAACAAAAATAAAATGGAGGGAAAACCATTGATCTATTGATAAAACATGGAGAATACATACTTAATCATACCTCAATTTGATGAAGATGCATCCTCCTCTGATTCCTTACTCCTTGCCTCTCTTTCCACCTTCTTGGTCAATCTAGGCTCACTGACTTCTGACTGTGATGATAGATACCTCTGCAGTTGGACAACATAATAATACCATTCAATCCCTTCTTTTCTCTTTTGCCAAGGCTTACCTTTGTTATATAGTGCTTAGAGGAGGCTTGGGAGAGGCTTCTAGATCTTCTAGAGGCCACTAGAGACTCGAATGATGTGAATTCCTAGGACTTTTCCAAGAAGATCCAACTCATCCCTTGCCTATCACCTCGTAACTCCCTGATTCTACAAGTTTAGTAGTGCCTCGCCTATTAAGCCACTAGTGACCAACAAGGCCTCACTTGTTGTCTACTAGGTGTCCTGCAAGGATGCCAAAAAGGGCTCTAAAAGGGTTCAAACCTTAGGCAAAAGATGTATTCTTGCCTCTATCCTCTGATGGATTCCTCTATGGCATATATGGTGGAAATTAAGTCTATAACAAAGATGATAGCCTACCTTATGTTCAACATAGCTACAACAAATCCCTCCACATCTCTATTGGCCACAACCCTTTTCAAGTGTGGTTGGGTTTCCAACTATGTCCCTCATTGATGTAGCTTTGCCCATTGTAGTTGCACATGAAGAGTCCTCCCATGCTCAGACCAAGGTTGATCGAGCAACTAAATTTTTTGAATGAATCCAATACATCCAACAACATGTTCATGATATTTTGCAGAAAGCCAATGCCAAGTACAAGTAGTGCCACGATCAACATTGGGTACCGCACATGTTTCATATGGTAGATAAGGTATGGTTACATTTGCATAAAGAACACCTCATAGGACCCCAATGGAAGCTCCACCCACTCCGCTATGGGCTTTACACCATCACCAAGGCTATGGGTGAGAATGATTTTGAATTAAGTATTCCCCCTTTCCTTGGCTGACACCCTATATTTAATGTGGGACTGCTTCGACCATATTTTCCACCTCTCCTAGACATTTCAGACGTGGCTGAGCACTTGGCCCCTATAGAACTCAATCTTGATTGCATTGAGTAGGCGACGATTGATCAAATCATGGACACCAAGACAAATGGCACCTACCAACAAAATTTCCATCTCTATCGGGTCGTCAAAGTAGGGAAACTTCTTCACCAGGGAAAGTGTCTCACCAGGAGTCAGATTTAGCAAATGTTTCCCCATTTGATGGAGGAACTTGATGCAATGGGGACCATTACTTCCTAAGGGGGGAGGATCAATCTTGGTGGATATTGGTGGCCACACACCTATTTTACTGATTTAGAATGGTTCCACATCTTAGTACTTTTACTACATTTTTTTGGGTCCCAAACTTTCAGGGCCATTTTGAGGCCCTAAACAACGTTTTCTTGGTACGGTAGTGTCCATTAGATAGCCAAAGGCATGCATTGGGTTGTTTAGAATGTGTACTTCTCGACTAGACCTTTTCGACCAGCTATCGAGCTCCCCAAATGAAGATTGTATGCAAAATTTATGCCCCCGAGAAGTTGACGTATCAACTAACCACATCGAGGCCCACAAACCTTTTGGAGTTTCATCTGCTGGGGTTAGGGTTTTGGATGTTTAATGTTTTCTCATTAATTATTTATGTTAAAAGGCCTTTTGGCCTCTTTGTAATCAACTTCTTGCGAATGAGTGTAGTCGACACCTCTCTCTCCTCAGGGATAAGCTACCACCATTATGGCTAGTTTGTGTGCTTTGCATTTTACAGTCTTTTTTATTCCATTCATTAATACAATCTGGGTTTCACTATATTTATGTGTTATCTGCTATATTTTCATTCATATCTCATTTCATTCTCAATGTAATTCAGATCATTCTCCTTTCAAAGAAATGATAGACACCTTATCAACACTCTACCATGAATTATAACTTATTTTCATAATTTTTTTTTTAATTGGAAGCCATTTCTTATATTCCATTGACAATTGACTAAGGAACATAAAACACGTGCAAACCAATTACTTTGGAAACAATGATATGATATTTTATGGAGATCTTTATCAAGCACAACCTATATAGGATCCCTTTATCATTAAAAAACCTACAATGACCAAGCAAACACTAACACATGGCTTTTGGATTTTTTTATTATCAAACACTATGAATTACAAAGGACAATGCAACAAATAAACAAAAAAATTATCGCCATTTTGAATAGTGTTGGAATATTCAACAATACTGAGAAGGGGGGTGAATCAATATTGGATAGATTTCAACCAATTTTATTCTTTATACCATTTCAACTAATCATCACAAAATTAATCATAAGCAATACAGAGAATTACATATGAACAAAAATCAACACAAAGGCATAATACACATATATTTTATGTGGAAACCCAATAAGGGAGAAAACCATGGAAATTCTTTCTTATATTAAACAAAAGTTACATTCTTTACAGACTTCAATCTATGAGGAACACCAATCCCTGTAGTAAGCACCCAATTACAACTTTTCAAGCACCAACTTGACATGCACCAACCTATTGAGAAGATGAGGAGACCAATCCTCATTTTAAGCATCCACTTACATTCTGCAAGCACCAACTTGCCAGGCACCAACCTGTTAAGAAGAAGAGGACACCAATCCTCTCTGTAAGCACCCACTTATAGTCTATAGACACCAATCTACTAGTCACCAACCTATCAAGAATATGAGGACACTAATTCTCTCCCTAGCACCACCCTGTCACCCTGAAGTAAATACGTTTCTGATTTATCTGCCTTGCACCACCTAACCACCCTTAGATGATTTCATTATCTTCTTTTCATTTTCTCGCTCCTGAGAACCTCTAAGATTCTCTTTTTCATCTATAGTTTACTTCCACAACTCTTACATCTTTCATACTCAATTCCATAATTTTAGAACTGCACAAGCATGAAGAGAAATAACGAGTGGAAGTTGAAAAAAGACAACTCTGTGGCGATAAGACTACAAAATAGGAGTAAGTTGGACAAAACGACCCGATGGAAGAGCGAAGTGTGCAAGAAAAGTGGATTGAGTGAAGAGAAGCTCTGAAGCTTCAAGGTTCGAGGATGTCAAAGAACGAAGAAAGACAAAGTTGAGTTCTGGAATTGTAGAATCGAGTGTGAAAGATATAAGAGTTGTGGAAGCAAGCTATGGATGAAAAATAGAAGATCTGAGGCTCTCAGAAGCAAGAAAATGAAAATAATATAATGAAATCGTATGAGGGTGGTTGGGTGGTGCAAGGCAGATAAATTAGAAACATATTTACTTCAGGGCGACAAGTTGATGCTTGCAGACTGTAAGTGGGAGCTTACAGTGAGGATTGGTGTCCTCATCTTCTCAACAAGTTGGTGCCTGTCAAATTAGTGTTTGAAAAGTTGTAAGTTGATGCTTACTACAGGGATTGGTGTCCCTCACAGGTTGAAGCTTGTAAAGAATGTAACTCTTGTTTAATATAGGATTTTTTTTTTGTGTGGTTTTCTCCCATATTGGGTTTCCACATAAAATATCTGTGTATTGTGCCTTTGTGTTGAGCTTTGTTGATATGTAATTCTCTGCATTTCTTATGATTAATCCTGTGATGATTAACTAAAGTGGTAAGGAGAAAAAGTGATTAAAATATGTCCAATACTGATTCACCCCACCCCCCCTCTGAGTATTGTTGAATATTCCAACAAATAGGAAGTGTATACATACTCAAACAAACAATGATTTGGCGTATCTCAATACAAATTGCATGCAATCTACACGTAGTGACCCAACCTTCCCTTATCTCTTTTACAAAAACAAAGATGTTGCAATGCATAACAAGAATATGTTGTTGATTCTCCCTTGCTATGAAATCGTGATCAATGAAATTGTCAAAGAAGAAGAGAACCATGGCAATGCATTGTGCCATCTACATACAACTACTTTTCCTCCGCAACTTGTTATAAAATTAAATATGTGAATTGAAATATATGTTGGTAACTATGATTCACAAGATGGCTTTGTAAATGGTGCAAATGGATCAATCAAAGCCTACAACAAGATAGATAAAGTCGATATGATATGGATTATGTTATATGATACAAAAATTGGACATCGCCAAGCCAATAAATTATCTTATTTATATAAGCCAGACATCTACCAAGATTGGATATCTATATTGTGAAGAACAAAACCAATATCAACAGTAAGAAAGACAAGTCATCTAAAAGTGTAAAAACAATTTCCAATTCAACTTGCATGTACAATACATAGATCATAAGGTTTACCATTAGACTATGTTGCATTTGACCCTACTGGGCTACAACTACATGGATTATTCTATACAACTTTGGCTTGTGTAAGAAACATATAATCCTTGTATCTTTTAAATGCTCTTACAGTAGATAATTTCAAAGTGAAACAAAAAAAACAATATTGAGATGCATTGTCTACGAAGTAGTGTGAAATGGAATCTAGAATATGGTCATCAATCCATACAATTAGAATCACACATCTCAATTCTTTCTCAAAACACACCCAATTTACATGCACATATTAATGATGTACTTAATGATTACGATCCAATGCAATATAATATTTTTCACTTGCAAGAGACATATGTGACACAATCCATTTTAGATAAACAATTTACAAGCTTCAATTGTATATCAAATTACACTAAACATGGAGTAGTGATATGTTTCAAAAAATATATAACAATTTTGCAATATATGCATTTTGAAAAACAAAATGTAGAGGCTAGAATGGCAAAAGTAAATATTCATGAATTACAAATTGAAATTCTTAACATCTATGCAACACCATGTGCATCTTTGACCAATATAATCACTACTCTTACAAAAGCATTCTACACTATACATTTGAACGAAACCATAACCATTCTTGGAGATTTTGATATAGACATGTTTCAAAGCAACACCAAAACAAAAATACTAGAAAACTACATGCACAATTATAATCTCCATTTCCTTTTGGACAAAAAAAGTCATGTCTCAAGATCACTTATTGATATGTATGGTCAAACATAGTCAAGGAACAATGCAATTTTTTTAAATAAGATACATATTGGAGTGATCATGATACAATCTGTCTTGATCATGATACAATTTGTCTTATTTTTTACTATTTAAACACAAACAAATCATAATACATATTAACATATTTTCATATTTATGCTTCATATTCACATGCTTTCTATTCTTTGTATTGAACTACAATGTATATCATATAATTGAAGAGGTTAGTACAATATATACTTCACTTTTAAAAATTATTATCCAATATTTTCCATTGCATCTCATTGAAAATTTAATTGCACATACAACTAATTTTTTAGTCTAAAACACATTAAAAAATTGATTAGAACTATAAACAGAAAAAAAAAAAACAATGCAAGAAGAGGCGAAAAAGTAAGTATTACTAAATTTATTTACATTTATATTACTTTGCATCACGTTGATTATAACACAAAATAATCAAAATACATATAATTCTTTATAATTTTTGTTTACATATTTGCATTTGCTAAATAATTGTTTATTATCTTCGTATTAATACATATAACTCTTTGTCCCCGAGGTGTAGGACACTCGGTGATGAAGTGTGTTGTTAAGGCGCTTTGTGATGTTAAAGTCACCAGTTCAAAACCTGCGGGGACAAAAAATCCAGCCATGTTAAGGGTTGGTGTGGCTCAGGCTGGGTGCGATCCCTGGGTGATTTTGACGGCTTAGATGCCCCTGAGTAGTGATTTCTTAGCCACAGGTTAGTCCCACATGTCACGAACAAACTAACTAACAAACAAACAAAAAAATACATATAACTCTTTATTATTTTTGTTTACATATTTGCATTTGCCAAATAATTGTTTATTATTTTCATATACTCTATCTAACTCAATGTCCCAAAAAACAAAACAATATAGATGAAGAAGTAGAAGTCATAAGTGACATAGCAAAAACAATTCAACAAAGACACTCCAACATGTACGTTCATAACCATAATCAAGACAATGTCTTTCTTTATCAATTGCTATAGGTGTGCTATATACACACTCTCTATATACTATAATGATCATGTACTATCTAGAACATAATTGGAAATAGAAATTATGCCAATTAGCTTAACTCTACTTAATCTTTATATGTTTAAATTAAAAAAAAATTGGACAAGGAAGCATTATGAACCAAGGGTAAGAAATGACACAAGAAAGAAAAGCACAAAGGTAAGTATTTATAAATTATGTCATTGTTTCATTTGAAAATTAAACGTGTTCATTGATTTTCACATATATAAATTATGTCATTGTTTCATTTGAAAATTAAATGTGTTCATTGATTTTCGCATAATTTGATTCAAATGTTAATGCCATATACAACTATTATTTTCAACCCCCCAAAATAACAAAAGACACAAGCAAAGCACTATGAATAACATAATAGAGAAAAGCTAAAAGGTATGCACATGAAAATGTAATTATTTAGTAAAAAAACAAGCATAACAAAATTCATTTCAATTGCCAAGTTTCACATAGCTATAAAAAATGACATATTTATTATGCTCTTTATTTTATAATAAATGCTTATGTAGAGGCCTATATTATCATCTCCACATACAATATCAATCGAAGACTTGAACAATCGTAGAACTGAACAAGTATTTATTGGAGATATTATGGTCATATACAACACATATTTAGACAAAGCACATAGAGTGCGACATATTTTGCATGTTAATATGGCAAATGATTTTATGAGGCAATATAATCTCCATTACAGATTTTAAAATTTTGTCAAAAACTAACTATGATCATGGTTATTGTGATCATGTTGTATCATTGGACGAATCAAGTATTGTACAAACAATACCTAAAGTCTATAATGGATACAATTTCATTCTAGACACAACAATTAAATAACTCGCAGAAAAAACATATATGTACCCACATGGAACAATTCAGTTATTGTTAGAGTTGCTAGAAAAGTGGGGATGCAATACACTCTACAAATTGAAGATGACAATTCAGATGATGACAAAGCAATGGTAAAACAATATTCATAGTGTATTCCATTTATAGCTTTTTTACTTTTAAATGCTTATATGTTTGTAGTTAAAAAACATAGCTATCATAATTTTTATGTAACAACTCCAATTATTTGAAACATTTGCACATTTTTTCACTTTAATAGAATAACAATTACAAAAAGGAGAATTTCCTATCATGTTGTTCAAGAATATAACAAAGAGGAAAAACATATTAAAAAACACTTTGCACAACACAATGTACATTTAATGCATAATCAAGAACATAAGTAGTATAAGATTTGGAAAAAAATGGTCAACTCAACAACTGTGGTAAGTACCAATACACAAATGCATCTACAAATTTGATAGCCCCGATTATTTATAAACACCAAATATTAACTATTACATTGTGTGAATAGGTGGAAGACACATTAACAACAACGAATGCATACTCAACTCCTTTCGAACTTGTTCATGTCAAATGTAAATTTTATATGAGCCTTTTTCTATCAATAGAGATGCAATAATTGTCTATCTCAAGTGCAATAGTAAGTTCCCTTTTGTCCATAAATATCGTTTAAATGGTACTATCAAAACCATAAACAACACCTTTATACAATGCACTATTATAGACTATATATTGCAAAAACTACTTCCCATCCTAATTCAAATGTCATGTGAACTATATCTTCAAAAAATAACAACTATGATCTATATGCTATGAGATTTCCGAGTGCATAATAACTTTACATTCAATGATGACAACACAATCTTACATGTGGGCTAAAAAATGGTAAATAGAACTAGCTTGAGAACAAGCTTGTTTATGACAAAGAAAATTTGAATTATTAATTTCACTTTTTGATATGAAAAATTGTCCTGCTTTCATTTTGCATGTTAAAAACATATGGACATCCCAAAATTAGTCATAATTTCTTTCAAATAAACAAAGGTGCTTGCATAATGCGCTTAAAAGATGTTGGTATGGTATTTTCATAAGTTGAGGTAATAGTCTCATGAATGTTAATGAAATCTTTTAGAATTATAGAGTTTGTGAAATCTTGTTAGAGTTTTGAACTTTTATTGAACATTCATTGTAGTGTTAATTGTAAATGTAAAGTACCTTTGATGTTAGTTTACTTCTTTGCAAATGTAAAATATTTTTATTTTCCCTTTATTTCTTTACATGTATTGTTAATATGTAATTGTAAAAATAGATTCAATTTATGATAAATGATTTTTTTTCAAATATTTAAGATTTTCGAATACAATATTCAATATTCTAGATTGTTCTCTTTCCTTCAACTTCTATCATTTTAGTATTGCAATTTGAACATTTGATAAATATTAGAATTGTTCTCTACATTACATTTTCTATTTTTCAAAGGTCAAAGAAATCCTTAAAACTCTACTTAAAGTGATATTGAAAATGCTATTATTAATTTGTATCTAGTCTTTTTATAAGAATTACAATGCTTTCATGGCATAATCAACATCCTTCTTCAAATTCTAAATGTTTTGAGTTTAAGCGTAGAACATGCAAATAATAAAATAAAATAATGAATAAATCATTATTCATTCTCTACATACTTTACTATTCTCTACATATTTTACTATTTTGAGAAGCATTGACCAAATAATTAAGTTTCTTATATTTATTTATTTAAAACAATACTGTAGTTATTAATAATTATTTACCTTTATTTCTTATAAATAGTTCATCTTATAATTAATTTTAATAATTTTTCCCTTCTCTATTCATAATTAAAAATATCCTTACAGCTAAGATGTTAAAAAAATTCATTTAGTGCAAAAATTATGAATTATGCTTCTTTTCTTTCCTTTCGCTTGACATTATTCCCATAGCGTTGCTGGAGTCACTTGACATTATCACATATCATTCATTGAGCATTTAATCCTTAAAGCACCCTCACACCTTGTAAAGCTTATATCAATGAAAGTGGTTTTATAATGAACATATCCTTGCTTAACATTCACAACACTCTCAAGCTATAAAACCCTTACCTGTTGCTTAACATTCACAACACTCTCAAGCTCTAAAACCCTTACCTGTTCCATTGCTCAAGCTATAAAACCCTTACCTGTTATGTCAATGGAAATGGGTATATAATGATCATCTCCTTTGTTGACATATTTCTGAGATTTTTTCCATGACACTTGTACCTTCAAATATTTCTACATATGCGATTTCAATTGACTTCTAACCACCATAAAAGGTCTTCTCTCTTCCACGCGGGTTCCAAGTATACGCTGCTTCTTTTGTTTTTTAATCGGAAGATATCACATCATTGCTACACGAAAAATACAGAACCGAGTAGGCCCGGAGGCTACACCAGGTCCACCATGCAACCAACTTTAGCAGAAGTGACGTGATAAAGAAGCTTCAAGTATACTTTTCCATTCCATTCTATGTGGTAACTTATGGATACCAAGAGAAGCGGTTTGTTCATATGACCGTCCGACTTATAAACCGGTTCTTCAGTCCGTACAGGGTAGCAGATCGCTCAAGTGCTTCATATTCGGTGGTCTAAAGCACAATTTTCTTGTTTTTGGCGAATACCACTCTTTAAGATTGTGCCCAATTCATACAACAGTATCTCCATCATCTTGTTTTTGGTGAATACCACTCTTTAAGATTGTGCCTAATTCATACAAAAGTATCTCTATCATCTATCTGCCTACGGACAGTAAGCTCAGATTAGAGAAGAAGATGCCGGGGGAAGAGGATGCCATACAGAAGAATTCTGATTCTCTATCTGCAGACGAGGATGCCATTGCTGCTCCAAGTACTTCCTCTGAACAGGTCATTATTTTTGGTCAAATCGAATGTAAATGTTCTGCTGCTTCTTTTTGAATTTCTGTGAAAATTTTGCCTCATGGGACCACTGAAGAGATCTTTTAAAGGTTTCCAAGGATCACTACTTGCCAGAATTACATAAATTAGGCTTATGTTTTTGCTGCTGCAGCTGCATCATCGCTCTGTATCTTACCAAGGAGTGATACTGCCAGCATAGCAGTTGCTTGAACGAAGTTTCTAAGATATACTGTGCTGATGGCTCTCTGTATGGTTGGTTGGTGTATGGGTAGCAATGTGCAGAATGGTATCTAATCTCATTGGTAGCATTTTCAGTATGAGTAGAATCCTAACAGGTTAGCAGACCGTAGACAGTCGAAAATTAATAAGCTGTCAGTGCACACCTCTTAAATCACAGTGAGAATGTGGTTGCTTGATAAGTATGGAGGGATTTACTCTTGGTCACTTCTAAATTAAAACTAAAAGCAAAATTCAAATCAAAATTAAAAACATATTTCACCAACAAATGTTGGATTAACGTAGATCCATCTTAACTTCTGATAAAACCCAGCTGCAAATCTTTGACTTCTTCAAAGATCATGAATTAAGATGAATCTAATGCAAAGCTTTGTTTTTTTGGAGCTGTCTAATGATTAATTAGATAGCACCATTTCTGACACAGGAAACAAAAAAATCCTTGAATCTGATCCAAATTGCTATTCTGAGAATCTGGGTCTATTCAAAGACCATAAAAAATGCTCAGATTGCAATTTTGAGTTGATGAAGTTGCAATTTTGTGATCATTGCCATTTATCTCAGTTGCCAGATTTGAGCCAAAATCATGCCTAAAAGATGCCCTGCCTTTTTTTTTCCTTGACATGCGAAGTGAGCCTTATTTTTTGGTTTTAATTTATCAAGGTTACCAACATATATGTGACACCTAGGTAAGATAAAATGAGATAATTTTATCTATGTCTAACAAATGACTACAAAAATAGGTCAATGGGATTAATCATTCAACAGAGTACCGCAGTGTAATACAAAGTGGAAGTGCCGTAGCAGCTCCTTTATCTAAGCGAACAACACTGGGAGTGCTGGTGCAGCTCATAGTGGAGTGCACCTTGCTTCTCTCTATTCAAATATGGATTACAAATTTGGAAATACTTCTGTATATATATTTGAAGAAATACTTCTTATGGAATATCTTTGGCTAAGCTGCTGTGTATCTATGCCATCAAATTTATCCAGGATTTGCGAATGGCCTCATTTGGGCCACCTTGCTGCTTGCCGCTGGACCACACTCCTGTCTATTCTTCCCTACAGGACTTTTCATGTTTATCCCTTTGGCTTGTGGGTTAGTGTGGATTTTGTTTTGTGCCCTTTAGATATCCTATCCCACCTTTGTATGCCCCTCTCATAATGTGGACAAACGTGCTACTAATTCCACTCTACTCTATCGTAGCGTGTAAGTGAATCTGTTTGGCTTGTGTCTTGCAGTGCGGGTACTGTTGTGCAGTTTGGTTATTCAATCCCTTATTGGAATGATCCCTTGCAGAATGTTGGTTTTATTCTGCTATATTTAAAATTACTCTACCCTATTTTATTTAGTCGTATGTGGATCCCTTTTCCTGCAGGTTTGTGTGAATGTAGTGCATTGCGGATGCCCAATTCAACGTTTGGTATGATCATTAACATGTTAAAAATTTACACTGCTGTACTCTATTCTACTGTTAAGTTGATCTCTTTGGTTCGTTGGTTGGTATGTAGGATCTGTTTTGCAGTGTGGGTACCAGTATTCATTCTCAAAATTACCATAGTCTACTCAGTGCAATTGCAAAGAATATATATATTTTTTCATTTGGGGCCACTTTGCTTTCTCTGTTATCCTTAAGTATGGGGCCAGTGCCACTTCCAACTGTTGTATAAATTAAGGATTTTTTCTTGGTCTATTTGCAGCTCCGCAATTTTATTCTATTAAGTACCTCGTTAAGAGGAAGTTTGACTAACTTTGACTCATTTCTTTGTGTTTCCTTCACTTCTCCAAGTACTCCACGAGGTTTATTAGGTAAATTTCCACTCTTACTGTCAACGTACCCAACATTTTCAAAATAGTTCACAAGGCATGATATTGGAGCTTAAACTTTGTTGATCTGAAAGCAAACGTTGGAGTGCAACTTTCCAGGTTGGAGTTAGCATTGCCCCTCTCTTTGGTACTAACATTTGCTAGATGGTTGTGTGTTGTTTAATTTTTTTAGGCCAGCGCCTCTACATGTTGTACAGTGTGGACATCCAATCCCACAGTGACATGTGTGCTTGTCCCATGTTAGCAATATACTTCTAAGTTTAATGTAAATAACTACTCTGTTCCATTTAGAGTTTGCAAAGTGGTTGCTGTTGATTTTTACCTATCTCTCAGTCAATGAGATTGCTGCCAATAAATCAACTTAACCAGAAATTATCAATGCTGATATAAAATCTGAATTTATGCAGTAACCTACAGCTGAGAGATAAAACAGAAAAATGACAGCGGAAACATACAGAACCAAGCACATAAAAATGACAGTACACCAGATATTACCCTGGAAACCCCAGTGTGGGGAAAACCAGCAAATGAGGGCTTCTTATTGAGGCTTCTGATGAAATTTTACAGCAAATACAGTTCAGAAATTCCTTACAGAAAATTTCTGGGCAGGGTTTTTAACTTTTTCCTCTCCACAGGCTCTGTACAGCCCAGCTAACTCAGCACTCCTTGCTGTAGCTGTACAGCCTCTTGTAAAGCCTGATGATTGTTGAAATTTATACCTATATCTCAGTCACTGAGATTACCGCCAATAAATTTACTTAACCAGAATTTATCAGTGCTGATATAAAAACTGAATTTATGCAGTTAACCTACATCTGAAACATAAAACAGAAATATAACAGCGGAAGCATACAGAACCAAGCACATAAAAATTAGAAGACACCAGATATTACCCTGGAAACCTCAGTGTGGGGAAAACCAGCTAAGAGGGGGATTTATTAAGGCGTCCAAGAGAAATTACAGCAGCAGAAAAAATGGAAATTTCTTACAAAAATTTCCAGCAACCTTTCTCACTCCTTCTCAGCGAAAAAACAACCTAGCAAAATTGCTATGGCCCAAGTACAATGCGTCCAGTACTGCCCAGCAATTACAGCAAGTGTACGGCCTTAGTACAGCCTGTACGGCCTTTACTATTTCAGACCAGTACGACCTGTGTTTGGCCTTGCTGGCTGAAGAATTTTGGCCCAGATTTGGCTTGCTGCTACCTGCAGAAAAAGCCCAGAAATCGGCCTGTAGAATGCTGCTCTCTTGGTCCTGAGTTCGGCCTCCTTGGCTGTCCAGAATGGTCCTGATCTGACCTCCACCGGCTGCTCCAAATTAGCCTAGAACTTGCCCTCTGCTTCAGCTGCTAGCACACTGCCTTCTCTTGCTCAAGCGCCCCTCTTGCTCTCACTTGCTCAACCTGACAAATGAGAATGTTTTCTATCCTCTCACCCTCGGCCTCCTTTTATCTCCCTAGAAACCCCCCATCCTCTTTGACATGTGTGCCAAGGCTTGGCCTCAATGGCTGAGAGTTGGGGCTGCTGGACCCCACTCTTCACTAGGAGGTGTGCCCCCCTTGGAAAGGGACCCACACTCCACTAGCAACCACCTTAGAGGTGTGCCCTCTCTCCTTGGGCCCCACATTCCACTCAAAGATGAATTTTGCTGCAAACCTAAGTCTACCTTAGGCTAAAAAATACAAAGGTTGATCTGGGTTGTTTAAGGTGTCTAGACACCAACTGAGCTAAAACTAACACTCCCTCTTAGCGAGGGAGGTGTCTCCACTATGATCAATCTCTGATCCAATCAAATCTGCTGCTGCTGTTGTAGCTGCTCCCTCTGAACCGGAAGATCCACCTGCTACTTCTGCTGCACTCTGATCTGATGTGTTGTTCTGCTCATCCATCAATGTCAAGTCATACCAACTGACTTTCTTTGACACCGATCTCTGGTCCAAGATCCCCCTAGACCTACCTAAAGGCTGTCCCAACACCTTGTACATCATACCTTGCCTAATGCCAAGCCTCACTGCTGCATCCAAGGCCTCCCTCTTTTTTCGTATGAGCACATGTCCATCAACGAACATTACTTCATACCCCATATCCTCCAGAGCTGATATAGAGAGCAAGTTAACCTTCATCTCTGGCACATACATCACCTCATCCACCTCCAGAGACACTCTTGACTCTAGATGGAATATGACGCATCCAACCCCCTTTACTGCATGCCTGGTGCGCGCCCCATTCTTCACATGGCAGTCTGAGCCCGTCTCCAAAACACTAAGGAACACTGACCTCATTCTCATCATATGGCGAGATGACCCACTGTCCACGAACCATGCCCCGCTGTCCTCAAACTTAGCCAATCTGCTTCTGCTAGAAAGAGTGGCAACCAGAGAAAATTCATCCTCGAATTTCTCTGCAAATGCATCTATCTTAGTAGATGTTGTAGCTGCTACCTCTGACTCCTTCTTGTTAGGACACTTGTTGGCATAGTGGCCAGTTTTGTGACATGCAAAGCATTTCACTTTGCCCATGTCCCTAGAGCCTCCCGCTCCACTTCTCTTCTTTGCATGAAGAGCCACATTCTCCTCCTCCTCACTCTTCGACTAACTTGCCTGAGATGCATCCACTCGCAGCGCCTCCTGGGTGAAGTCGTCCCACAACCTCTCCCAGTTAGGGAGTTTCTCCCATGCAACCACCCCTCGGACAAACACGTCCCACTGCTTGGTGAAGCCATTCAAGGATGTCCTCGACAGCTCGGTCTTGTCCACGGTCTCTCCCGCTGCTGCAAGTTCATCTCGAATCTGAGTGAACTTTGTGAGGTAAGTGACCACCAACTCTCCCTTGGCCATCTTTGTGCCTCTTAGTCTCTCTGAGCAACATCTTTCTGCTTTGGTTGTCAGACTGGTATAGCTTTACTAGGGCCTCTCACATTTCTTTTGCTGTCTTCTTTCTAGAAAAATGTGGAATGATGTGGTCCTTGACACCATCCACAAGTATCCTCCTGGCCTTGACATCCTTCTTGGTATGGGCAGTTGGCTGTACTGGATCAGTTGGGGCTACCACTTTTTCTTCTGCAATTTCCAACAGCCCATTCTCCTCCAACACCAAGCTAATTCACTCCCTCCAAGGACAGAAATTTGAGGCTTCATCCAGCCTGTCCTCAACCCTCAAGCTTGCATTGGCCATTTGAGTCTGTTGTCCTGTTTTCACCCACACAACCTTGTCTTCTGTCCCACTTGCTGGTCTGTACAACAAGTCACTTGGCTGTCCTGTACTTAGAGGTTGAGCTTTGATACCATGTTGAAATTTATACCTATATCTCAGTCACTAAGATTACTGCCAATAAATTTACTTAACCAAAATTTATCAGTGCTGATATAAAAACTGAATTTATGCAGTTAACCGACAATTGAAACATAAAACATAAATATAACAGTGAAAGCATACAGAACCAAGCACATAAAAATTAGAAGACACCATATATTACCTTGGAAACCCTAGTGTGGGGAAAACCAACTAAGAGGGGGCTTTATTAGGGCGTCCAAGAGAAATTACAACAGTACAAAAAATGGAAATTTCTTACAGAAATTTCCAGCAACCTTTCTCATTCCTTCTCAGCTAAAAAACGACCCAACAAAACTGCTGTATTTCCCAAGTACAATGCGCCTAGTACTGCTCAACAATTACAACAAGTGTACGACCTTAGTACAACCTGTACGGCCTGTACTATTTCATCCCAGAACGACTTGCACAACAGTTGGTTGGTAAGGCCTGTGTTTGGCCTCTCTAGTTGAAGAATTTTGGCCCAGATTTGGCTTGCTACTACCTACAAAAAAAGCCCAGAAATTGGCCTGTAGAATGCCGTTCTCTTGGTCTTGAGTTCGGCCTCCTTGGCTGCTCAGAATGGTCCTGATTTGACCTCCACTGGCTGCTCCAAACTAGCCCAGAACTCGCCCTATGCCTCAACTGCTAGCACCCTGCCTTTTCTTGCCCAAGCGCCTCTCTTTCTCTCACTTGCTCAACCTCACAAATGATAATGTTTTCTTCCCTCTTACCCTCAACCTCCTTTTATTTCCCTAGCAACCCTCCATCTTCTTTGACATGTGTGCTAAGGATTGGCCTCAACGTCTGAGAGTTGGGGTTGCTGGACCCCACTCTCCACTAGGAGGTGTGCCCCCCTTGGACGGAGACCCACACTCCACTAATAACCACTTTAGAGGTGTGCCCTCTCTCCTTGGGCCCAACATTCCACTCAAAGATGAATTTTGTTGCAAGCTTAAGTCTACCTTAGGCTAAGAAATACAAAGGCTGATCTGGGTTGTTTATGTTAGATTTTCTTTATTTACAGAGCATTAGAATTACTAGTGTTCTTTTACTTCGTTACCATTAACATATATATATCATGTTCTAAGCAATCACAACATAAACACGAAACAAAAGAACACAAGAAATTTATCCTAGGAAAACCCCAAATGGGGGAAAAACCCATCAACCTTTCTTAGACAGATTCTGTTCACAAAACAAGTCCAATAATGAACCAATAGATAAACCCTAGCACAAGATACAACCAAAAATATCACCCCAGTTGTAGGCTTGTAGCAGCAACACAATACCAAGATAGCGCACCTTCTCCAAGGGTAGCGCACAAGAGAGAAATACTAGAAAGACTGAACAAGAAGAATCTCTGTCACTGCAGCTGTTGCGTCACCCTTCCACAGACTTGCGCCTTACTTCTGTGTAGATGAGAGAGTGTGAGTGAGTGTGTCCAAATGAGCTAAGGCGCCTCCTATTTATAGCCTTCCTATCCTCTTCACTGGGTCGACTTCTCTTCTAGGGTATTTCCACATCTGTTCAATGGTTCTCTTGCTTCCAGAATCTTCTTCTCGTCTAAGAAAGGTCATCTAGGAGGGAAAGTACCTCCTGCAGCTACCAAAACATCAACACTCCCTCTTAGCTAGGGAGATATCTTTCACGATGTCTTCATCTAGTAGTCCATTGACTACTCTGCAATCAGTTGGTAGCACACAACTACCACAATGCCATCGGTAGCTCGAATTATCTGTCACAGTCTCTACAATCAAGTAACACTCAACTATTCCCAATGTGAATTGGTAGTCTCCATGGCAATCAACTAGTAACGCACAACTACTACAATGCCATCCAGTAGAACACGACTGTGCTGATCCATAGTAGTACACATCTACTATCCAGTGGTACATAACCACTCCAAGTAGCACACAACTACTGTCTAGAGACACAATGTCTCTCTCCTACAATCAACTGATAGCTACACAAGCTACCACCATGCAGTCCAACAGTCTCTATGATTATGCAACATTCAACTAGTAGCACACAGCTACTACCATGCCATCAGCCATAATCATAGTTTGCAATCCCATGACTATGCAACAATTAGCGAGTAGCACACAACTACTACAATGCCATCGGCCATAGTTATGGCCTGTATAACTATGCAACAATTAGCTAGTAGCACACAACTACTACAATGCCATCAACCATAGTCATAGTCTCTATAACTATGCAACATTCAACTAGAAGCACACAACTACTACAATGCCATCATCCATAGTCATAGTCTATGTCTTTATAACTATGCAACAATCATCTAGTCCCATACATCTACTACAATGCCATCAACCATAGTTATAGTCTCATCCAGTAGCACGAAACTACACCCATGGTCCTCACGACTATGCGTGTGATGTTTCTTCTCTCATCAGGTCCGACAGTGCATTACCCCCTCAGTCACCTCACATGACTGATCTAGGGAACCCTTGGCCAGAGGGGTTATTCGGCAGGAGGAGAAACAACACACCTCCCTCTCAACGAGGGTGGATATTCTGCATCAAGACAAGCTTGTCTCTAAAGTAATCATACTTCACTCTAGACAGAGGCTTGGTGAGAATTTTCGCTATCTGCTCATCCGTGGATATGTACTGGAGCTCTATAGCTCCTCTCTCCACCATGTCTCGGATGTAATTATATTTGATCTTTATGTGCTTTGACTCTGAAAGCCTTCTGCAACTTCAATTGTCACAATGTATCAAAGTTGGCTCCAACTCTAGATCAAATATACCTGCAAGCAACTTCCGAAGCCACACTGCTTCACAACTTGCCACACTAGTTGTGATATACTCTGCCTCTGCTGTACTGAGTGCCACTAATGTCTACTTCCTGCTCAACCATGAGATCATACCTGATCCCAGACTGAAGCAACATCAGGAAGTACTCTTCCGATCCACTGCCCAGTGAGAGTTTGTATATCCCTGTAGGTTCACATCTCCACCCGAGACATATCTTAATCCATATCCAACCGTACCACGCAAGTACCTCAACATATGTTTTGCTGCCATCCAATGTACATGTCTAGGTTCAACCATGTACTGACTCAAGGCATTCACCGCAAAACATATGCTCGGCCTGGTGTTAACCAGGTACATCAAGGATCCAATCAACTGTTTGTACATCGTGGGATCCACCAAATCTGAAGATGAATCACTCAGAAGCTTCAGATTTATCGTCATGGGTGTGGCCATGGACTTGCAGTCCATCATCCCGAATCTCTGCAGGGTCTCAACAATATATTTTCCTTGTCTAAGGAAAATCTCATCTGATCCCTGCCACAACTCCAATCCCAAGAAGTAATGCATCAGACCTAGATCCTTCATCTCGAACTCTGACGCGAGCTCCCTCTTGCACCCAACTATGAGCTTCTCATCTCTTGTCAGAAACAGGTCATTCACGTATAGAACCAAGATCAACGAACATCCATTTTCAACCTTATAGTAAAGGTTGGGATCCGCATCACTCTTGGTAAATCCCAAGCTCATCAGGTAGCTATTTATCCTGGCATACCATGCCCTGGGTGCCTGCTTCAATTCGTACAAGGCCTTCTTCAATCTGCAAACATGGGACTCTTTCCCAGGGATCACAAAACCTTGTGGCTGCTCTATGTACACTTCTTCCTCTATTACATCGTTCAAGAAAGCAGTCTTGACATCCATCTAGTGTAATTTCCATCCCAGTGCGGAAGCAATCACAATAATCGATCTGATGGAAGTGTACTTTGCTACAGGAGCAAATGTCTCATCACTGTCTTATCCCTCTCTCTGGGAGAATCCTCTAGCCACAAATCTTGCCTTGTAATTCTTTATGCTGCCGTTTGTAGCATGTTTGATCTTGTAGATCTATTTGGAAGTCACTACTGACTTCCCTTCTGGTCTTGGAACCAAGGGAAAATCCATATCCTAGTCCTTCTGACTGGCTTCCTCCTTTGTCACTGAAACAAGGGAATCCTCCTAGGAGGTCTCATATCTCATCGAAGCCTTTGAAGTTTCGATCTAGCCTCCTGTCTGTCAGTCCTGGAAGACGTCTCTCTTTCCCATCTGAATCTAAGGAGGAATACTTTCTAAATGAAAGTCTCTAAGCCATTGACTCTCTCTGAGATTAGGCTCACTCTGAGTCTACATGCTCCCTCTGAAGTTTGACTCCCTCTGAGTCTATATAATATCCAGAGCCATCTGCTCCCTCTGCATGTGCTGACCTCCTCTGAAGTTTGATCTCCTATGAATTGTCCTAAGGAGGCTGCTCCTCCCTACTGGATCCTGAGGGGTGACTCCCTTTGAACTCTAGCTCCTTCTAAGCTGGTACTTGGTGGGGCCACCTGCCTTACCACTGGTGGAGCCATCTGCTCTTCCTCATGATATGGCTCATCGATGCCATATATCTGTATCTCCTTTGCATCCTGCAAAGTATCACGGGACCATGCTGGTCTCTTCCTGGTCACTACAACTATTCTGGGTAGGCCTTTTGGCTCTACTAACTCTTCCTGATGATTTGAAGAGTGATCAACTGAACTAGAGGGATTTGTATGGTCATCTTCGAAGCCTTCTGCGCCTTACAATCAATTTCCATATCAGATACTTTGTATCCCGCAAACATACTCTTCTTGCCAGAAGGTTTTAACTTTGTCCTCTTCTTCTTCGGTACATGGATGTATACGGTCGTGTATACAACTTCTTATTTCGATAGTCTACTACATGTCTCAAACTAGAGACCATCTAATATGTTGCCTCTTGCAACTGTCACTATAGCTCCCTCTTAGAATTATCACCGTGACCTTCTTGGAACAAGAGCAACAACAAGGGAAAACAACAGACAAGAATAACATTCTTATAATAAAACAAGAACGGGAACAATCATCACAGTAGCTCCTTCTCAGAGCTATCACCTGTGACCTGCCTGGAGCAAGAGTCAAAACAAAATACAATAATAGGAATAAAACTTTTCAACACTCTACCAGTGTTGTGACCAAGGGGAGCGGGAGCGTTTTTTTATATAATACATAAAAAATATATATTTTGATGCATATATATATATATATATATATATATATATATATATATATATATATAACAT
>ML776819.1:1452341-1479343 GCA_009831015.1 Picea engelmannii
TTTACAAAAATTTAAGTGCTGGTGTTTAAAAACACCCAGTAGAACCCTGCTGTCTTCGACATAGATAATCTTCATTATATGTGAGTTGACCTCCGTGCTAAACGAGCGGTCAACAAGTTGTAAGATTCATAATTTTAGTCAATAGTTCAAACTTCAAACTTCAAAACTTCAAAATTCAAATTTCAAACTTCAAAGTTCAAACTTCAAAGGTAAATTGTCATATAATGTTCTTAAGTTCATAAGTTCATAACTTCATTGTTTACAGAATAAGCCATAATAAAGAGTCAAGACTCAAGACTCAAGACAAAGTACTAAGTTCTAGAGACTACTTCTAAACAAGAAACAAAAAAAGAGATCTAGTATATAGTAGCAACTTAGCAAGTACTAAGTACTATGCTCTAAGTTTTCCTCTTGCCATGAGAAACTTCTAGTTTCTTCTCCCGTGATCTTTGAAGAAGAGTAGGAACAGGTGTAAGTGATCGTGGAACACGACCAACAACTGAATGGCCCCCACGTGACAATGGACGTTGTGCAAATAAAGGTAAAACTGATGAATCTGGAACCCTTCTAGTGGATGGGGGTGGCATGTCTCCTCTAGGAATATGATCGCCATCATGATCACTCAAAAGTTCCTCTTCCAAGCGCTCTAAAACAATGGTTCCATCCTCTAAATTAGTCTCCTTTGGATTGTTATCCCAAGTCATATCTCTTTTACAAAAAGCATTCCCCCCTGCATCACAGTAATGCGACAACAACCTCAGGTTGTAATGCACATAAACCAAGCTTTCTGCCCGATCTGCATTCAAGTTGTTTCTCTTTACACCGTGGATGAAGTTATAGGTGCTCCAACACCTCTCTGCAGAAGAGGTGTTAACGACATGAGAAAGCACCCTCACCGCCAATTTATGCAAATTTTTGGCAGAGGAGCCATATATGTTCCACCATTCGATAGCACCCAACCTGTCTCGATCTTTGGTTGCATGCAAGTTACCAAAGACTCCATGCTCACTGATGTATTTGCTCAATTCGCTTCGTACTTGAGCACACTCCTCTTCATCAGGTACCAACTTGTCCAATGCAAGCATATATCCACTTTGCACCTTTGGATCTGTGTGTGGTTTTCTCCTTTCCCCACCCCCGTGTGCTGGTTGGGCCAACCAAGATGAAGAATAATGTTTTGGGGTAAAGACATATGCCAGGGCATGGAGTGAAACATTCAAATTATCCCACCTTTTGACCACAAGTTTATGGATATGATCATACAAGATCGCATCCCTCGGCTGAACAATGTCTTTGATTTGGCCTAACATGCTGTCCATCTGCTCATACACCTCTCCAATCACCGACTAATCTGTATCTGCAAACAAAATCATACTGTAATGGGTTTGGTGAACTGCAGAATATACCGAACTTGTTGCCAAAAATGGCCATCAAGAATTGTGTCCTCCACCTTCTGAAAGTCACTTCTCTCAGATACGGATGTAGCCCTGTCTTTTAGATCCTGCCATGAATCACTCGTGGCCACACTAGCCAATGCCTCTCTTACCTTCAACAAGTGCCTGAAGGTGAGATAATAGCTAGCAAATCTGGTCTTTGCAATCTTTAGTAACTCCAACTTGGAGTGACTACGAAAATGTAGTGGGCCATGCTATGATTGGTAATGAATCTTATCATCTTCTTCCCTCTTTTGTACAAAGCACCAATCCATCTATAATCATGGTCCTTCATTTTAATGATATTGTGCATCAAAAGGTTCATTGTGTGAACCAAACACCCTGACCAAAATATATTGGGGTACCTATCTTCAATGATTGCTCCTGCTGCCTTACAATTAGCAGCATTATCAGTGATGGCTTGAATGACATTGTAGGGCCCAATCTCTTGAATGGTTTTAAGCAAGGCATCTGCAATATTAATACCTGTTTTGTAGCGATCTGAGTAGTCATGGGCTGAAAGGAAGATCGCACCACTAGCAGACACACCAAGAATATTTATCAATGGCTTGCCTTTCACATTTGTCCAACCATCAGATACAATTGATACCCCATGTAGGTTCCAATCATTTGTAAATTTTTCTAGAGCACCTTGGATTTTGGCTCTTTCCCTATCAAGTCCCAAGGTTCTAGCTTTGTCATACTCGGGGCTCCTATAACCTTTAGGGACACCATTAATGGCTTGGACTATTTCATGCCAATATGGTGAACGAAGAACATTGAATGGTATACCACATGCATAGAGAAACCTGAAAACTTTTGCATCTACAACCTTGGTCAAGGAAATCTGATAGTGTTCTAGGTGAAGACGAAGGCGAGAATGCACTACCATGGGGGGATGTGCTTCGACCAATGAACATTCTTCGTGCATTCTCAGGTTCAATCTTTGGTTTTTTGGCTTTGTTTTGTGCTACCTCCTCTTCCCTTTGGTATTTKAGTCTATCTTTGGAATCGATACTCACACAAGCTTTGATTCCTATATTCTTACCTTCATCCCAGTACATAGACCCACATAGATGCTTTCTCACACGGGTATAGGAACCTGTGTATTCTGTATGACAATGATGGCATATAAATTTCCCTGTTCCACCCCCTTTCCCTTCACTAAGCTTTGTGACATAGTTCCATAGAGGTGTGTACCTCTCTTTGGATTTTTGGGGATCATGACCATCACTATCATTTTCATTGTCTTCATCCCCTCCCATTCCTTCCACCTCTCCTTGGTATGTGCTGTCCACTTCTATTTCTTCATCACTATCATGGTTATTTCGACGTGAACTTCCCACCACCATTATTATAATAAAAAATGGAACCAAAATGGCATACCACATTGACATCAACATCATGAATGTTGAACCTTGGCCCTTGATAAAAAGTTGCTACCTACAATAGAATGATGGAGGAGAAATGGGAAAGAGTAGGAGGAGAAAACATTCAAATATTCAACATAGCATAATATACTAGTTTACAACACATGCATTTAAAAAAAAAACAAAACAAGAAAGAAAAATGGGCTTAAGAGCCTACCTCTTTAGCTCTCCAATGGTGGTTGAATATGACTATGGTAGCCTTCAATCTCCCTTCCAAGCTCTCACAAATGGTAGCCTTCAAATTTCAATCTCTCTTCCAAACTCTCCAATCTCCCTATGGGAGCCTTCAATATTCCTTCCAAGCCCTTCAATCTCCCTTCAATTTCCTCAAGAACTAGCAAGAACCCTCTCAAAACCCGATGAGTGAAATGAATGAAATGAGAAATAGAATGAGAGAAAAGGGAGTGAATGCGTGTTTTAACCTCTTACCTAACCCTAGGTTACCTTTCCCTTGCTTCATTTCTCTCAAAAAATAAAAAAAAGCTCTCAATAACCTCCTCACATGCGCGGGCCTGTTGGAGCATTTTCGGGGAGCTTTTTTTTCGTTGGGAGCGTTCGCTCCCTCAACGCTCCTTTAAAAACTAGGGAGTGCATTTTTCGAAGAGGGAATGCGCTTCCAAAAAATGCTCCTGAAGGGAAGCATTCAAGGAGCGCACTCCCTGAATGCTCCCCTTCGGAGTGCGCTTCGGGAGCGGGTTCGAGGGGGGGGGGGGCGCGCTCCCCCGCAACGTAGGTTGTGACCATTCATTCTTTCATGGTGATCTGCTCGGAACAAGAAACAAAAGACGACAACTCTCCTAGAAGAGATCATTTTCATCTTCCAAACAAGTGCATCATTAGTACTGAACGATGAGCATTGACTGATATGCAAATCATACCAATAATATTCAAGTGTTACTAAACATTTGATAACAATAGCAATAATAGAACTCTAAAGATTGCTATTCTAATTACAACACCTACTTAAGTTGTAGCAATATAAAAAATATCAAACCTGATATGCAGACCTGGAATCTTGTTGCTGTTGCCCTATTTGAGTTGTTCTCTATTGTAGGAGACATTGTCACTGCTGCCTCCAACTCTTGGGCTTCCTTTGAGTGCACTAGATCTAAGATCATTAATCGAGTTTGTCAAGATCCTCTTGGCCTTAACCTCATTCTTCCTGAACTTTGCTTTGACGTCTTCTTCTTCTGGTTCTGGAAGTATCTGATTGACATGACCCAATAGCTCATTCTCTTCTAGAATGATTCCAGGATCTAGAGTTATCTGCTCCATCCAATCTATCCTCAACTCTCATACTGGCTGACATTTTCGCTGGTAGAAACCCTAGATCTGAGAAATTTCAAATTTCTGAACTTTACGGAACTGCAACCAGAGTGTTGCAGGGGGGTGCGCTAGGGTAGGGTGAACTGCTTTGTGAAAAGATAAGTCCCAATGCCTTGGAACTGATGCTCAATGAGCTTGATAAAGAGAATGTGTTGCAACGACAAGGTCATTGCAGCGACAAGGTACCGCAACAAGATGCAGTGGCAAGTTACTGTGGCAAATATGATCTTCCTTCCAGTGGTTAAACTGTTATGAAGGTAACCAACTCTGAAACCATGTTATATTTTCTTTATTTACAGAGCATTAGAGTTACTAGTGTTCTTTTACTTCATTACCATTACCATATATATATCATGTATTGTGCAATAACAACATAAACACGAGACAAAAGAACACAGGAGATTTATCCTGGGAAAACCCCAAATGGGGGAAAAACCCAACAACCTTTCTTAGACAAATTCCGTTCACAAAGCAAGTCCAATCATGAACCAACAAATAAACCATAGCACAAAGGCTAGCTCAAGATACAACCAGAAATACCACTGCAGCTGCAGCAACAACACAATACCAAGATAGCACACAAGAGAGAAATACCAGAAAGACTGAACAAGAAGAATCTCTGTCACTACAGCTGCTACGTCACCCTTCCACAGACTTGCGCCTTACTTCTGTGTAGATGAGAGAGTGTGAGTGAGTATGTCCAAATGAGATAAGACGCCTCCTATTTATAGCCTTCCTGTCCTCTTCACTGGGCTGACTTCTCTTCTAGGGTATTTCCACATCTGTTCAATGGTTCTCTTGCTTCCAGAATCTTCTTCTCATATAAGAAAGGTCATCTAAGAGGGAAAGTACCTCATGCAACTACCAAAACATTAACAGTTTAAGGTGTTCCTCAGTTGGCCTAGGACACAAGCACAACTGAGACACCAACTGAGCTAAAACTAACAATGATGACTGAAAATGCATCCAGAATTTGGTCCTGTTCTCTGCTAAACAAAATGGCTGAATATGGCTAGTCCTGGATGAGGACGTAGAGCCCTAACTCGCCCCACTTGCTGCTGTAAAACTTGGCCTGAGTTGAGCCTGGTGCTGGCAGCCTAATATGGCCCTATTCCTGACCTCCTCCAGCTGCCTTTCTCTACTAGATTTGCCCTCCTCAGCTGCTGCTTGCTCCAACATAGTTCGCTCTCCTTCCTCAGCCTCAAGCACCCCTCCTTCTGCTCACTTGATCACTCACAAATGAGAATGTTGTGTGTCCTCACATCCTCAGCCCCTTCTTTTGTCCTTCAACCAGGCACCTAACAACCTTGAGATGTGTGCCCAACCATGCTCTCAATGGCTCAGATTTGAGGCTGCCTCCTTTGGGTTGGACACCACATCCCACTAAGTGGCGCGCCACCCTTGGCAGGGTCCCACACAACACTAAGCAGGGCACCTCCTTTCCTGGGCCCCACAATCCACTCAAGACTGCATTTTTTGCTGTTGTCCTAAGTCTGATTTAGGTTGAGATAAAAAGGTTGATCCGGGCCTTGGTGTGTCCATCAGTTGGCCTAGGACACTTAGGCACAACTGAGACACCTCATGAGCTAAAAACTAACACTCCCTCTTAGCGAGGGAGGTGTCTCCACCAGGATCAATCTCTGATCCAATCAAATCTGCTGTTGTTGCTGTAGCTGCTCCCTTTGAACTGGAAGATCCACTTGCTACTTCTGCTGCATTCTGCTGCATTCTGATCTGATGTGCTGTTTTTCTCATCCATCAATGTCAAGTCATACCAACTGACTTTCTTTGACACTGATCTCTGGTCCAAGATCCCCCTGGAGTCTGGACCCACCTACAGGCTATCCCAACACCCTGTACATCATACCTTGCCTGATGCCAAGCCTCATTGCTGCATCCAAGGCTGCTTTCTCTGCCCGTATGAGCACCTGTCCATCAACGAACATTACTTCATACTCCATATCCTCCAGAATTGATATAGAGAGCAGGTTAACCTTCAGCTCTGGTATATACATCACCTCATCCACCTCCAGAGACACTCCCGACTCTAGTTGGAATCTGACGCATCCAACCCCCTTTACTACATGCCTGGTGCGCCCCCCATTCTTCACATGGCAGTTTGAGCCCATCTCCGAAACACTAAGGAACACTGACCTCATTCCCATCATATGGAGAGATGACCCATTGTCCACGAACCATGCCCCACTATCCTCAAACTCAGCCAATCTGCTGCTGCTAGAAAGAGTGGCAACCAGAGAAAATTTGTCCTCAAATTTCTCTGCAAAAGCATCCATCTCAGTAGATGTTGTAGCTGCTACCTCCGATTCCTTCTTCTTCTTCTTCTTGTTCGGACACTTGCTGGCATAGTGGCCACTTTTGTGACATGCAAAGCATCTCACTTTGCCCATGTCCCTGGAGCCTCTCGCTCCACTGCTCTTCTTTGCATGAAGAGCCACATTCTCCTCCTCCTCACTCTTCGGTTGAATAGCCCGAGATGCATCCACTCGCAGCTCCTCCTGGGTGAAGTCGTCCCACAACCTCTCCCAATTAGGGAGTTTCTCCCGTGCAACCACCCCTCGGACAAACACATACCACTGCTTGGTGAAGCCATTCAAGGCTGTCCTCACCAACTCAGTCTCATCCATGGTCTCTCCCACTATTGCAAGTTCATTTCGAATCTGAATGAATTTTGTGAGGTAAGTGATCACCGACTCTCCCTTGGCCATCTTCGTGCTTCTCAACTTCTCTCCGAGCAACATCTCCCTACTCTAGTTGTCAGACTGGTATAGCTTTACCAGGGCCTCCCACATGTCCTTGGCTGTCTTCTTGCCAGACAAATGTGGAATGATGTGGTCCTTGACACTATCCACAAGTATCGTCTTGTCCTTGACATCCTTCTTGGTATGGGCAGCCAACTGTACTGGATCAGCTGGGGCTGCCACTTTGCCTTCTGCAATTTCCAGCAGCTCATTCTCCTCCAGCACCAAGCTAATTCGCTCCCTCCAAGGACAGAAATTTGAGGCTCCATCCAGCCTGTCCTCAACCCTTAAGCTTGCACTGGCCATTTGAGTCTGCTGTCCTGTTTTCACCCACACAATCTGGTCTTCTGTCCTACTTGCTGATTTACCCTTGCTGGTCTGCACAACAAGTCACTTGGCTGTCCTGTACTTCAGAGGTTGAGCTCTGATACCATGCTGATTTTTACCTATATCTTAGTTGCTGAGATTGCTGCCAATAAATTAACTTAACCAGAAATTATCAATGCTGATATAAAATCTGAATTTATGCAGTAACCTACAGCTGAGATATAAAACAGATAAATGACAGTGGAAACATACAGAACCAAGCACACAAAAATGACAGTACACCAGGTATTACCTTGGAAACCCCAGTGTGGGGAAAACCAGCAAAGGAGGGCTTTTTATTGAGGCTTTTGATGAAATTTTACAGCAAATACAGTTCAGAAATTCCTTACAGAAAATTTCTGGACAGGGTTTTTCCTCTCCACAGGCTCTGTACAGCCCAACTAACTCAACACTCCTTGCTGTAGCTGTACGGCCTCTGGTACAGCCTGATGATGACTGAAAATGCACTCAGAATTTGGCCCTGTTCTCTGTTGAACAGAATGGTTGAATCTCGCCAGTCCTGGATGAGGACGTAGAGCCCTAACTCGCCTCACTTGCTGCTGTAAAACTTGGCCCGAGTTGAGCCTGGTGCTGGCAGCCTAATATGGCCCTGTTCCTGACCTCTTCCAGCTGCCTTTCTCTACCAGATTCGTTCTCCTCAGCTGCTGCTTGCTTCAGCACAGTTTGCCCTCCTTCCTCAGCCTCCAGTACCCCTCCTTCTACTCACTTGCTCACTCACAAATGAGAATCTTGTGTGTCCTCACACCCTCAGCCCCTTCTTTTATCCTTCAACTAGCCAGCTAACAACCTTGAGATGTGTGCCCAGCCATGATCTTAATGGCTCAGATTTGAGGCTGTCTGCTTTGGGCTGGACTCCACATCCCACTAAGTGGTGCAACCCCCTTGGCAGGGTCCCACACAGCACTAAGCAGGGCGCCTCCTTTCCTAGGCCCCACAATCCACTCAAGACTGCATTATTTGCTGATTAGCCTAAGTCTGATTTAGGCTGAGACAATAAGGCTGATCTGGGCCTTGTTGTGTCCATCAGCTGGCCTAGGACACTTCGGCACAGCTGAGACACCTCACGAGCTAAAAACTAACAGTTGCCAAGTGGCCCCTAATCTGTTTCTTTAAGCAAACTATAGAAGAGGTCTGTGTTTGCTTATCTAAGAAGTTAGGTACTTTGACAGAAACAACCACCAAAGGATTTTCATAGATGTTAACCTGAGGTATGTTTGACAGAATCATTTACTAAAATGCAAAGCAAAATTGCAAACAAGTCCGTGCCAAGGAAGTCATGGTCATTTGTCTCTTAATGGAAATTTGCTTTCTCTCTAAATGCAAAGTGGTTCTCGTTGACACTTCTACCATGTTTCCAAAAGGCACTTTGTTTCCACTTAGCATAAATTTCCGTTCATCGTTTCCATGAACAGCATAAATTTTGGACGGTAAACCATGAGAAAGATGTCAAAAACAAGACCATGCTGAGCAGATTCTGCACTCTAAAATCGAAACGAAAACTATAGATCGCTAAAACTGAAAACCCCAATCAAAATTTCTGCTCTAGAGTACTTTAACCTACAAACACGTACTGCTGATAATTAAAACAGCAAACATGCTAATCTGAACTGAACACTCAAAACAGCATCACTGATTTTCTATTAAATCTGAAAACAGAAAGCTCAAACTTTCGAACCATAAAGTGGTGCACCCTGCTTGTCCTTTATAGGTTAGGAAGAAGGGCAGGTACAATGAATTTGGATCCATGCACAACAATGCCTTAACTGAGAGTGTAAAACCTTAACCCTGTAGCACCTTCCTTGCATGGATACACGTGCCAACTAAGTGTGCCTCTACCGGGGATGATCTAAGGCATGCAAGCATGCATTCTCCTAGAGATCTGTGCCCCTTAACTTAGACTGAAAACCTCATGCATGAACCCCTAGGGAACTGCACCCTCTAACTGTGCATGCAAAGCTAAATAAAGCAAAAACTCAGAATTAGAATTGAACTGCTAATTTAGGAAAAACATCTTAAATTGGAAATTAACTAAGGATGCCCCATGCATGCTTTTGGCATGCATGTGCCCCCTATCTCTCTCTCCTCCATAAATGCTAGTGTGCCCTCATAACTACTGTATGGACTTTTGAAAGGAGGGCTGCTGTACTGCTGTACAGAACTTTGCTATACTCTGCTCTGAAGGAAGAGGAAAGGTATTGTAGCTGGAAAACTGTCTGAGCTATACATAGGTAAACTAACACTCATTAGCGAGGAAAGTGTTCTCCACTGCACGAAGCCTCTCCCTGAACATCTAGAACTTCCCCTTTGCTAGGGGCTTGGTCAAGATATCTGTAACCCGCTGATCTGTAGGAATGCACTGAAGAATCACTGCTCCCTTCTGAACCCTGTCTCTGTTGAAGTGGTACCTGATCTTAATATGCTTGGATCAATCATGAAACATTGATTTCTTAGAGTTTGTTACAACTCTGATTGTCACAATAAATCATGGTAGCGTCCAAGGTCTGTTCTATCCACTTTGCTAATAACTTGTGAAGCCAGATGGCTTCACAACTGGCAGAGTTGGCTGCCATGTACTTTGCCTCTGCCGAACTAAGTGCCACTGAAGTCTACTTCCTGCTGAACCAGGAAACTATCCCTGAATCCAAATTGAAGCAACACCTTGAAGCAATCCTCTAGTCACTAGCACTACTTGTCCAATTAGAATTTGTAAACCCATGTAGCACCAACTGTCCACCACCAACATACCTCAGACCAAAATAAATTGTGCCCTTCAAGTACTGAAGCACATGTTTTGTAGCAACCCAATGGGCATGCTCAAGCTCCAGCATACATTGGCTCAAGGTGTTTATTGGAAAACAAATGTCAGGTCTGGTATTTACCAGATACATGAGGGAACCTATTAACTGCATATACATAGATGGATCAATCAAATCAAATTCAGAGTCAACAAATGACTTCATATTTGCTACAATAGGAGTTGCCATGGGTTTACAGTGCATCATTTGAAATCTCTTCAAAATGTTAACTGCATACTTACCTTGTCCAAGGAATATCTCACTTGGACTTTGCCACCCCTCTAGACCCAAGAAGTAGTGCATCAAGTCGATGCCCTTTAGATCAAATTCTCTTGCCAACTTTGCCTTGCACCGAGTTATGAGTTTCTCTGAACTTCTTGGAAGTATAATATTGTCTACATACATGACTGAAACAAGTAGATTAGAATCATCAACCAGGTAGCAAGGATTGAAATCTGCATCTGTTTTGGTGAAACCAAAACCGGAAAGATACTCATTGATCCTGGAGTACCATGCACGCGGTGCTTGCTTCAACCCATAAAGGGCCTTCTTCAACTTGCAAACCTGGGTCTGATGCCCATGCACCTCAAAGCCTCTTGGCTGATTTATGTGCACCTCAATCAGACCAGCAAGAATTGGCGTCTTTACATCTATTTGATACAAATGCCAAACAAATGTTGATGCTAAAGACATAATGACTACTTGGCAATAGGAGCAAAGGTCTCCTCACAGTCAACTACCTTTTTCTAGGAGAACCCTCTAGCCACAAAGTAAGCTTTGAATTTCTGCTACCATCAACTGCATGATTGACCTTGTACAGCCACTTGGTGTCCATCACTAACTTCCCTTTTGGTCTGGGCACAATCTCCACACGTTATTCTTCATGATGGAGCTGTACTCCTCCATCATGGCATCCTGCCAAACCTATTGACTTTCTGTCTCCTCAAAAATAGAAGGCTCTGCTTCAATGACGGAAGACATCAGTGTTACATAATTCGGAGATTTCTTGGGAGGACAACTTACTAGAAATGAAGTCTTAGGAGTTCCTATTTTCTCTTGTGCATCTTGTAATGTCTGGGTATGCCGTCCTAGCTTTCTCACTAAACTGGAAGGTAAAGAGGCATCCCTTATACCACCTAAAGGTTGCTAATCTGAATCTGATTTTTCTGAAATACGCAAATCAGCCTTTGGGGCATCAAGCTCCTCTACCTCCTCAGTCTCAGCTGGAGGTTCTTGAAACTTGGAGGACCGTGCATCCTTGTCCAACTTGATATCTTTGCGCACAACTACCTTCCATTGAGATGGAATGTAGACTCCGTAAGCTTTAGATGTCTCACTGTAACCCACAGAGATGCCCCTCAAACTAGAAGGTTCTAGCTTAGTCACTTTCTTATTAGGAATATGAATATAGATAGGATAACCAAAAACAGGAAGACATGTTACCTGAGGCTTCTCACCTATGAATGCCTCCTCTAGTGTCTGCACTTCAAAACTTTGTGAGGACACCTATTCAAGATATAGACAGCTGTAAAACATGCTTTTGTCTAGTGACACATGGGTAGATCTAGATCATGAATCATAAATTTCGCTGTCTCTATGATGGACCTATTCTTCCTCTTTGCAACCCTGTTCTGCTGAGGGTTGTAGGGCACTGTCAACTCCTTCTTGATTCTTACTTGCCTGCAGAAATTGTCAAACTCCTTGGAGGTATACTCCCCTTCATTGCCAAACCTTAACACCTTAATCTTCTTTCCTGTTTTATTTTCTACAAGATCCTTAAATTCTTGAAACTTCATGAAGACCTTATCCTTGGTCTTCATGAAGTAAATCTAGGACTTCCTAGAGGAATCACCAGTATATGAAACATAATAAATGTTGCCTGATAAGGAGGCTAAAATCATGGCTCCACATACATTTGAGTGGATTAGGTCAAGAATGTCTATTGACCTAAGCTCGTTGCTAGGAGAAGCAACCTTCACTTTATTGCTAAGTGCGCATTACTTGCACACTCCTTTCTTTTCAACCTTGAAGCTCGGCAATCTTTGCACCATGTCCTTCAGGATTGACAACTTTCCATAGTGTAAATGACCTAGTCTCTTTTGCCAAAGCTCCCGCAAGATGTCATTGTCATGCACTAGGGTCCTCACATGATCTCCTTGCAACTTTGTATGAACCACCCTCTCGAATACCCATAGCCAAAACCATACCAAGATTTGGGCATCTCTTCTGTATGAGGACTTGCTAATCATCAAATTCAACAATAATCCTAGATCTGTCATCACTAAAATTAAAAGGAGATTCTTAGTTAAACAAGGTACATATAAAACACCATTGAGCTCAAGGATATCACTTGATGGTATCTGGAACGAGATAGATCCCACTCCAACTACTAGATACGTGGCATCATCGCCAAGTTCCACTTGTATTCCTGCCTCCTGCTCCTGAAGTTTGTCGAAGGTCTTCTTGTTAGAGGTTATATGTTTAGAGGCTTCACTGTCCACTTATCATCTGACACTAGACATAGTGTTAGATAAAAGGCATGAGATCATGGAGAGGTGTGTCTCAAGCTTGGATGAAATTTCATCCACTTTGGTTGATGCTTCTGCACTCCCTACAAAACAATTTTGTTGCTGCTGCTTGCCCTTCCCCTTCTCATGTAATTGGGAAGCATAGTGGCCAAACTTTCGACACTTCAAACACTTGATGTGGCTCAAGTCCTTCTTTCCTTGATTAGAGGACCCTGAACCCTCTATCTTCCTTTTTTGACCCTTATGGGGTTCTCCTTTCTTGCTGCCCTTCTTCATCTTGCTGATGAGGGCAAGATTACGCTTCTCCTCCTTGATACTTACAACACTCTCCAATCTTGTCTCCGTTTGGATGAAGTACTTCCATAGCTTCTTAAAGGTGGGAAGCTTTTCTTGGGCATAGATCCCTTGGACAAAAGGGTGCCAAGAAGAAGAGAACCCATTTAAGGCTATGGGTACTAACTCTTCACTCTTAACCTCTTCTCTGAATGCTGCGAGTTGATTACAAAGTTTAGTAATCTTCATCAAGTAGGTGGCTATGGTGTTTATCTTGCTCATTTGCATGGCTCTAAGCTTATTTTGTAGCTGTGTCTTCCAATTGATGTTCTCACTCTGATATAGTGTGGCTAGAGCATCAAACATCCTCCTTTTCGGTGGTCTTTTGGGTGATGTGAGGGATCGGGTGATCCTTCACAGAGTTAAGGATGACTCACTTTGTCTCGACCATCTTCTTTTTATTTTTTGCCAACATCGGATCAATAGGCTCTACCACCTTGGTCTCCAGGAAATTACAAAGGTCACGCTCCTCCAACAACGTCTGTACCCAATACTTCCATGGGACAAAGTTAAAGGTATCTTCCAATCCGTCTTCATATTTGAGACTAAATATCAACAACCTAAAAAACAACCTATCATAGGTCGACAGTGCTATTCTCAAGCATGGATCTCATGCATCCCACCCCTAAAACCTCCTAAAAACACCCTATCACATGGAGCAACCCTACTATCAATACATGGGATTTTTGGAAGGTTTCAACAAATACACTCTAACACCATGTCAAAAATCAGACCATGGCGAGCATATTATGCACTCTATAATCTAACCTAAAACTATAGATTACTAAAACTGAAAACCCCAATCAAAATTTCTGCTATAGAGTATTTTAACCTAGAAACACATATTGTTGATAATGAAAACAACAAACATGCTAATCTGAACACTCAAAACAGCATCATTGGTTTTCAATTAAATTTCAAAATAGAAAGCTAAAGCTACAACCCAAAACTCAAACTCTCGAACCATAAATGGTGTGCCCTGTTACACCCTAGATTCTCTGCAGCGTACCCGAATTTTTTTCAGAAGATGTGACCACTCCAATGTGCCCAAAGTGTGATTATTTCTTTGTATGTGGCCATGATGGGATGATTTTGATGTACAAGTGTTGGTTAGAGGTTACCCAGATCCCCTTAGGTGGACGGTCATGGCATGTCCTTTTAGTCCCCATTCTCAAGGTGCTTGGTTTTATAGCTCTGGCCGACTACCCCTTTGGAGGTGGTAACTCCCTTTGATGTTGAGCATTTATTGCCTAGGTAGGTATGCAGGGATTCTGAGGTGGATCTACTAGGATACATGATTTATGGGGCCCTAATTATTCACTTATTCTTTTGCTACGTAAAAGGTGATTGCATTTTGTAAGGGTTGTCACACCCATGGTTTAACACACCTTAACCACATGGACCCTCTTTTTCTTATATATGTACCACACTTGGGCCTTTGGAGATTATTCTGCATATGATTATTTAGTTGCACATTTTTTGAGGTATATCACGGATTTTGTGGCATATCACAGATTTCGAGGCATTGGTCATCCTCTCCGAGGTACGGACGGGCCATTTTCATCCGCATGGACATCCTCTACGCTCACCATGTGTCAGATGTTGATTTTTTGTAGCTTCGGGAGGTACTCCCACTAGAGCACAAGGTGCCAGGCATGTGGGAATTTTCGTTGGCACCACTTTCGTTTCAGTGAAATCGGCCTAGAAATGGGGTTAGAGCCTCATGAACAAGTTGATGGGCTTTGTGGGTTTGTGTGGGGGTGCCACACCCACAAAGAGGATTAAAATATTCTAATTAATTGTTGAGTTTAGGAAGGGCTCCTAAACTCACTCATTGGACTCCTATATAAAGGAGAGATGTCATTGTGACATTAGATAATCATAAGGAAGAATGGAGTTAGCATAAAGTGAGTCTACACTTGTGCTAGGAGGATTAGTGATCTTAGCAAAGGGAAAGTTTGCAAGGTGGCGAATCTGACCATGAAGAGAGAAGCGAAGAAGGTTGCACGTGTGGAGCGAATCTTTCATACTATACATGGTTTGCAGGAGGATGAAGCGCGTATATATGCGGGTTGTAGAAGGACGAATCACGTATAGGGTATACGCGGATTGCAGTGGAGCAAACCGCATATATATGCGGGTTTCCAGTAAGGTGAATCACTAATCTGATTTTTTGGGCAGGTATAGATTCGTATAGGTTGACAGGTGACATCAACAAGCCGTACAGGTGGTCTACAACAGATTCGTGGGCAAAGGAGATTTCCATAATATTGTTGAGGTTTGGTCTTTTGATTTGTATGGCTATTGGAGGACAAGGTTGTCCTCATATTTGGTGACATTGTATTGGCTGGGAGGACTGGTTTTGTCCTCAGTCTTGGTGACATTGAGAGGACTTGTTTTGTCCTCAGATTTGAAGGATTGTATAAAGTTACAGAACAAAATTATTGCATTTCTTCTGTATTTATGCTTCATCTTTGATCTTCTTGTTTCCGTTGCATATGTTTTCAATCAATAATTTCAGTGTAAAGTTGTTCAGTGATAGTTAGATCACTAGGAAACAATTTTTAGATCTGAAATTAGTCACATAGAGTTGCATGTGAAAATTGACATGGTTTCAGAGCTTGGGATTTGAAGAGAAGAGGATCATCTTGAGACACTTTGTTGGCTACAACACTGGAAGAGTGTTGTACTTGTTCTTGTTCTTGTTTCGGGCATGTCAAGATGGTGAATACATTGAAGCTTGATGACAGGTTGGAAGGGGAAACCAACTTTCGGGCTTGGAAGGCAAGGGTTCTTCTTCTATTGGAAGAGAATGACCTCAAGGAGTATGTTGAGGATGTGGTTGTGACTCCTACTGATCCACAAGAGTTGACAACGCACAACAAGAGGGAAGTGAAGGCCAAGCAGGTATTGCTAGAGTCCGTGAAGGACCACTTAATTCCTCACATTACCGAGAAAGCAACTGCCAAGGATCTGTATGATGCTTTGGTGGGTCTTTACCAAAACAAGAATACTGGCAGGATGCTACACTTGAAGCATCAACTTCAGATTGTCAGGATGACCAGTGAAGACACAATTATCAGTTATCTTATGAAGATTACTTAGATCCGAGATCAACTCACAGGGATTGGTGAGACAGTGTAGGATGCTGAGTTGGTAAATGTAGCATTGAGAGGTCTTCCCAGGTCTTGGGAACCATTTGTGCAGGGGATCTGTGCACGAGACAAGTTGCCAGACTTTGACAGACTATGGACAGATTGTATCCAAGAGGAGATCCGGTTAGTATCCAAAGATGATATGGATGGTGTGGTAAAGAGTAGCAGTGATGAGAACTAGGCCCTAGCAGCCCGCACTAGGAAGGCAGAAGGGGTTTTCCAGACATAAGAGGTCCGTCAGGGAGAAGTGCTTCTCTTGAGAGGGAAGCATCTCTAGAGTTGAGATGGAAGAAGGAACTTAGGAAGATCAGATGTTTTAAGTGTCATGATTTTGGGCACTATGCTTCACAATGTCCACATCGGAGGGGAAGAGGAAGAAGGCAACATGCATCAACAACAGAGTTTGATGAGGTTGCAGATAGGTTCTAGAGGGAGATCTTGTTGGTCTTCGCCCTTTCAGGTTCTGTCTCCAACAGGGAGAGATGGTTGGTGGATAGCGGAGCATCTTGCCATATGACATGTGCTAGAGAGTTGTTTGACACTCTCACAGAGATTGGCTCAGACTTGTGTGTGGAGCTTGGTACGAGAGCCAAGCATTTAGTACGAGGATCCGGTACTGTATCGTTTCGATTGGAATCAGGAGAGATACCGAGGGTGTCAAATGTGTTGTGGGTGCCAGAACTTAGGAGGAGTGTCCTCTCAGTCTCGGATATTGAGAGGAAGGGCTATCATGTATTGTTTCGAGATAGACAGGTACTGCTTATGCCCAGACGATTTTGCTTCAGATCAGGAGTGGTTCTTGGAGTTAGGGAGGGCAACCTATATAGGCTAAGGGGCCAGCCTATGAGTGCTGTGGCCAGCAAGAGCAGAGAGACAGATGAGGAGCAGGTGGCTCCACCAGTGGTGAGGCAGATGGCCCCACCATTTGCACAGGTTTAGAGGGAGAAGGTAGCTCCATGAGTGGTGAGGCAGATGGCCTCATCAGTAGTACTGGCTCAGAAGGAGCCAGAGTTCATAGGGAGTCAACCCTCAGGATCTAGGATGGAGGAGCAACCTCCCAAGACTATGCAGAGGACAGTGGACAGGGAGCAAATGGCCCCAGGTGTTGTATAAACTCAGAGGGAGTCAAGTTTCAGGAGGAGCATGTGGTCTTAGAGTGAGCCCGATCTCAAGAAGAGTCAGTTGGCTCAGAGGGAGAGATGGTCATCCAGAGGGAGTTCCCCCTCAGGTTCAAGTTGGAGAGAGACATCTTCCATGACTAATAAACAAGTGTCATGGGTTGAGGAGGCCAGCTAGGAGCTTTAGAGGTAGGAGGTTTCTAGGGCATGTGAGACCTCCATGGAGGGTACTTTTGTTTCAACAGGTTTTGCTATAGTGACAGAGGAGGCAGCTGGTCAGGAGGATTGGGGAGTAGGATTTGCTTCAGTCAGAAAGGGAGCATCCAGTGAGGCAGATTACACAACAAGATTTTCTTCAACGACCGAGGATGCAACTAGTTAGATAGATTTTACCTTAGTGACCGAGGATGCAACCAGTTAAATAGACTTTTCCTCAGTAACGAAGGGTGTGGCCAGTTAGACAGACTGGACAACAAGATGTGCTCCAGTCACTGTGGATGCAATCAGTCAGATAGACTTGACAGCATGACTTATGCTTGTGATAGAGTTCAACGACCCATTTTCCACAGCGACAGAGGGAGTAGCTAGTTTGGACTACTATTGGAGTACAAATGAGGTGGTAGATCCAGAGCTATATCTACTATGTGTGACAGTAGTGCATCCAGATGTTGGAGGGTGGGATACCTCTCTCGCTAAGAGGGAGTGTTGATTTTTTGTAGCTTCGGGAGGTATTCCCACTAGAGGCCAAGGTGCCAGGCATGCAGGAATTTTCGTTGGCACCAGTTTTGACTTTTGTTTCAGTGAAATCGGCCTAGAAATGAGGCTAGGGCCTCATGGGCAAGTTGATGGGCTTTGTGGGTTTGTGTGGGGGTGCCACACCCACAAAGATGTGGATGCACTTTATGATTACTTTTTGATGGCTTGTTGAGCAAATTAGAGAAGCCGTTCGCTTTTGGGATTTTATTTTGGCTTGGGTGAGATCGTCCCCCCTTTTTTAAGGTAGACGTTATAGTTTGAGTGGCCAAGGATTATTTCTTGCCACATTTTAAGCCCTCCCCAAGTCTTTTCAAGTGGAACGTTGTATGAAAAAGGCCAAAAAGGCCCTCTTAGAAGCTTGACATCATTCTTGTTGTTGGGGGTTTTGTGACCCTTTTTTTCACTTGGAGGGTCACTCCCATGCTTCATGGAGGTGCCTTGACCTTAGGTATGGACATGGTCAAGCTTTGGTAACATATTTCAAGGATTGATGGACATTATTTGAAAATTTTTGGAGCACATTTTGTTGAAGTCGTCCCCTTCTATGAGGGTTTTAACAATGTAAAGCATCATTTAATTGTATTTTTGACTTATTCTTCGATTTGTGTGGATGACAAGTCATTTTATTTTATTCCTTAACCTAATTTTAGGGAATAAAGAGTGGAGAGGAGTTGAGAGCCTCATCTATAAATATAGACACTCTCACTCATTTTGTGGTGAATTGTTGGAGATTATTCTTGGAGCCATTTAATAGAAGATCTTTACTTAGTGTTAATTCTTGGAGCTCTATCTTGTTAATGTTTTTAGTAGCATCGGACAGGTACTTCCACGTAGGTTTGTGTCAACACGTGGGAGTCGTTCTAAATGCCTCTCAGAATATTAGAAGATTCACTTTATGTAAGTGAATGTACTTTTGTAATTAATGTGAGTTTAATTTAATTAAATGCCTCAGTATTTGGCATTAGTAATTAAATTAAGTCCTAGCCATTAGATCTAAAGTGAGTGCGAGATTAGATCTCAGTGGTAGATCACTTTAGGAGATCTAGGGTTTTGGACTTAGGGTAAACCGAGGGTTATAAAAGACAACCTAAGTGAGAGGAGGAGACACAATGATGGTACACAAAGAGTGAGTGAGCACTCAAGTGTGTAGGGGCATGGGCCGAGGAAAGGGTGCAAGGGGGCAACAAGCGAAGTAGCAACCAACAAGATCGAAGGACTGATCTTGGGTAATAGGCTAGGTTATTTGCTGCATTTGTATTTCCTCAGAAGGGCCATTATCCCAGGACAGGAGCCCTGATTTTATTTAATAAAATCATCACAGATTTGGTTTTTCGGCAAGGGTTTTTTGAGGGGTTATTTATCCAAAAATCTATTGTGCAATGTGTTGTGGTTTTCGTTTTATTTGCTTCTGCTGAATTTATCGTTAAGTAACCTAGCTGAGCTATTATTCAGTAAATGTGTTTTGCTCGGAATTAATGGTCGGGTGCTAGGTTCAAGTAAATCAACATGGTATGAGAGCTTGGTTTCTGAAGGAAGCCATGTTGCACAAGATCGATTTGTTGCAGTGAGAATTTGTCTACGGGAAATTGTTTTGCAGGCTTAGTTGCAGGGTTATTAATTAAAAAAAAAGGTGCAGAATTGTACAACTGTCGTACGATCGTCGTACAACAATGGACAACCACACATTCTGAAATCCGAGCTGCAGAGGTGTGACGTGGTCGAGCAGCTGAAGGTGTGAGTTGGAACAAAGATTGAGAGCAGATCTGCTATGTGGACGCTGAGAACCGTCAGGCTGTGGTCATGAGGTCGATGCTGGCAAGGAAGTGATCTGTGTGTGCTGCAAGCCGACCGAGTGGTGAGTAATGACAAAGGTGTGAGGTAGACAGTCCAAGGTGGCAATAGAGAATAGCTGTGGCAGAGATCGACTGACAAGAGAATCCATGTGGGTGAGGGTAGAACTACAGTGTGGACGCAAAGATCGTTGTACTAAGGGGCCTGTGTAGAAGTGTGGCTGGGCGCCATGGAGAATGCAGCCGACGGCAAGGGAGCTCGCGTAGGAACGAGAGGTGACTACTGAGAAGGGAGCGCGCAGAGGACTGTAGCAGTGACAGTCCGCGTGGGCATTGGAGTAGGCGTGCTGGAGCACAGGCTTGGTGGAAGTGGTCGTTTTCAGAGCTGTCGACAACCAACACACGGGACAGCTAGCCGTCGCACAACTTTCGACTAGCAAGCCGCCAAAGAGTGCAACTGTCGGTAGTGTGAAGCAACCGATAGGAGGGCATAATAGATGCCAAATAATAGATCACAGGGTTTGGGCAACCCAGGTCAGCCCAGGGAGGTCCCGGGCATAAGGCAGGTGTCGTGGGTAGTGGTCAGGTACGTTGGGCAGCTGATAGGTATGTTGGGAAGTGGGAAAAACTGTCAGGCAACAGGCTGAGATAGCTAGGCAGTGCCCAAAAAGGGCTCGGGTAGTGAGCAAAGGCTCTTGGCAGCCTCAGGCAGGGTGCAAAAAAGTTCAAGTAGCGGACAAAGAGCCTAGAAAGGCTGTGGGCAACCTCAGACAACTTCGGACAATAGGTCTGGGTAGCGGGCAGTGGGAAACACTGCCAGGCAATAGGCTGAGATAGCTAGGCAGTGCCCAAAAAAGGCTCGGGTAGCCCAGAAAACAGTCGGGCAGCGAGCAAAGGCTCTTGGTAGCCTCGGGCAGCGTGCAAAAAAGTTCGCAGCGGACGAAGAGCCTAGAAAGGTTGTGGGCAGCCTCAGACAATTTCGGACAATAGGTCTGGGTAGCGGGCAGCAGAGTCCGGGCAGTGATCTAGGCAGCTAGTGAAAGTCTTCAAAGATGGGTCCAAGCGAGATGGCAGGGATAGCTTTCGTTTCAGAGGGAGCATCTAATCAGGTGGAATGGAGAGTAGCCATGGTAGTGGATTTGGTAGTGAAGACAGAGCCACCTTCGGGTGGCAGAAGTACCTTCCTGGCTAAGAGGATTGTTGATGTTTTTAGTAGCATTGAACAAGTACTTCCACATAGGTTTGTGTCAACACGTGGGAGTCGTCCTAAATGCCTCTCAGAATCTTAGAAGATTCACTTTATGTAAGTGGATGTACTTTTGTAATTAATGTGAGTTTAATTTAATTAAATGCCTAAGTATTTGGCATTAGTAATTAAACTAAGTCCTAGCCGTTAGATCTAAAGTGAACGCAAAGATTATATCTCATTCGTAGATCAGTTTAGGAGATCCATGCTTTTGGACTTAGGGTAAACTCAAGGTTATAAAAGACAACCTAAATGAGAGTAGGAGACACAATGATGGTACACAAAGAGTGAGTGAGCACTCATGTGTGTAGGGGCAGGGGCCGAGGAAAGGGTGCAAGGGGGAAGTAAGGGAAGTTGCAGCCAACAAGATCGAAGGACTGATTTTGGGTAATATGCTAGGCTATTTGTTGCATTTGTATTTCCTCAGAAGGGCCATTATTCCAGGATGGGAGACCTGATTTTATTTAATAAAATCATCACATATTTGGTTTTCCTTCCAGGGTTTTTCTGGGGGTTATTTATCCAGAAATCTATTGTGCAATGTGTTGTAGTTTCCGTTTTATTTGCTTCCGTTGAATTTATCGTTAAGTAACCTAGTGTGCTATTATTCAGTAAATGTGTTTTGCCTCAGAATTAATGGTCGGGTGCTAGGTTTAGGTTAATCAACATATCTTTCTTGGTTATTCTTCTTGGCAAATTTTAAAGACTTTTGTGATTATTCAAGATTCTATATAACTAGCAAGATTGATCCATTGAGGAGTTATCAACTACTTGGAGGGAGGACGCCTAGGGTTTCTGTGTCTTCCTTCTTTCCTAAAACAATTTGGTAAGTGCATGTCTCTTGTCTTGATTAGTTCTATGCTCCTTGGCAAGGGTTTCAAGCATTCTTTTCAAGTCTTTTGTTGATCTTGTTGGTGAAGGTTATTAGCAAGAGACTACTAACCTTGTGGCCCTAGTCTCAAGTTCTAATCCATAAACGGGGATAACTGATTTTTAGAGGGGCATATTTCTTGACCCATAAGCCCTAGGTGGAGATAAGACTAAGCCCTGACTCCCAACATTCACCAACCAAAACCCTAAATTTTCAATTATTTCTTTGTCATACAAAAATACAAAAAAAATATAAGAGATATAAATTGTCAAAATATTTATTTCATTGTCTAGAATAGAGCTAACGATTTACTTTTACTTTCTAGACATCTTTATCCAAGGGTTTGTGCTAAATTGATGATTTTCTAACCCTAGGAGGCAATTTGGCCCTATTGGATTGTGCCTCATTGTCTTATCTAGCATTCTTGTGGCTGATTTAAGTTTTGTCAATTCTGGAAATTAATTACAACAATAAAAATCAGAATTGGTGAAACCCTAGAGCTAGGGTTTGACCCTAAAAGGTGAAATCTAACCCTACCCTAGTTTATATTTCACTTTGGAATTGTTTATTAAGTTTATTTAACGCATTCTAATGGTGAAATTCATCTCCTAAGCGGTTCATTACTGTTATATTTCATTTTGAAGATTTTTGGTGAAACCCTAGGGGAAATTCACCACCATTTTTGCAAGATTGAAGTAATTGATTGTATAATAGTCAATTCTACTTGCATTAGTTTGTTGCTGGGCTGTTTTTATACTAGTATATCATTGTCCCAGCAGAAAGTGCCCAAGGATTTTCATCCCAAGTGCTTTTAAGCACTCTTGGGTCACTTTTTATGGTCCAAATCTGCAATTTTCTGCGTTAATATCTTCTTTCATATTCTGAAAATTCAGGACAGCAGCAAGCTTGTCCATTTACAGCCATCAAACAAGTGCTAATATAGTTATAACATTTATTCTTGGGTTGCATGGTGAAACCTCACTCTTTTGTGGTAGGAAACGTCATTTCCCCACCGTAAGAGTGATTTATGTAGTGCTGGTTTGTATTTTTCTGCTGTAGAATATTTATTTCATATTTCAACACTCTTATAAGTAGCTCCTAACCCTCTTTATATTGTAGCTTTATTGCCCTAACCCTTGGTTGAATACTCTCAAGGAATTTGGTTACTTAGGCATTGGTCTATCTAATGTATATTGATGTGTGTAGTTGGAAGGATTGGGATGCCCCCTTGGTCTCTAGGAACTGGCCTAAAGTGAAGGGGAGATTGTGCTAAAGTGACAGTGGTGCATTTCCCGTATCGTGCTATCTCATTAGCATCCCCCCCAAGGGCTGCTAGTTTGGGCGGTAACATGCTCTACTCCTCCTATTAAATTTATAAGCAGCTGGAAGAGCCATTCTCCTGGAGGATGGCTAAGACCCTAAAAGAGATCTAGGACCCCCAATGCACTCCTGGGGTACTTGGTCTGGGACCAAATAGTCAGTGCCATGGCAAAAGACCCTTGTTAGGGCCCCCAGTATACGACTGGGGTTCTTGGTCTAGAACCAAGCAGTAAAGACCCCTTAGAGGGCCCCCAGTATATGACTGGGGTTCTTGGTCTAGGACCAAGCAGTTAAAGCCCCTAGATAAGCCTAGGGCCCCTGGAAATGTCCAGGGTACCCATGCATATGGCATGGGTTGATCCTTGGTCTTTGACCTTGGTGGATAAGACCCCAGAAAAAGTTTTGGGGCTACTTGATCCTCTATCAAGTATTTTGATGGTACATGACCTTCCTTGAAGAAGGACATAACTACATGAGGGATAAGTCCCATATGCAATGATGATAAAGTAATAAGTTCACCATGAAAAATGAAGGAACGAGTATTGCCACCTTGCTAACCCTCCTTTACCTTTACTTGTGTTGGTTTGGGGTTTTTGTGTTTTAAGGGTTAAATTAAAATATTTATTATATCATGTTTAAATTACATAATTTAAACATGATATTTTTTATATTGATTTTAATTTAACTTTGCCCTAACCTAAACTATAAATTAACCCCCCCCCCTCTCATTTCACACACACTTTGTATTACCTTGTCTCTATTGTGAGCGCTGATCTCTCCTTTGCTGCGGCTCTTATCCTCTGCTGTTGAAGTTTGTTCTGAGATTTGCTGCGGCCTCCTCCTGCTGGTGAAGTCCCTCCTTGCTGCGGCTTCTTTTTGTTGGTGAAGTCCCTCCTAGCTGCGGCTTGTCCTTTCTTATTGCAGGGTTTGTGTGGTGTGTGGCAGCGACAACCTTTGAAGGCTGTTAGGGTGCGGCCTCCTTGTGTTTTGGCTGTGATAACCTTGCTGTGGAGGGTGCGGCTCCTTCTCCCATCTGCTGTGGCTGAGTTTTGGGCTACGGTCTCTCCTTTCTTGCTGTGTGAGGTGCCTGGGGGCTGCGGCCTCCTCTTTTCTGCTGTTTGGGGTGCTTAAGGCTGCGGCCATCCCTTGTCTGCTGTTTGGTGTGCCAAAATCAGCGGCCTACTATTCCCGCTGTGTGGTGAAGCCTATAGGCTGCAGTCAACCTTTCTTTGTTGTGGTAAGCCTATAGGGTACGGCCTCCTATCTCCTGCAGTAATGAGGTTTATCCACAGTCTTCTTGTGTAGGGTTTTGAATGTTTTAAACCTCCTGTTGTTTGAGGGTTTGTCCTTGTGAGGGTTTCTGGTTTTATCTCTTTTGTGGCAAGAAAGTTCCTTCATCTATTGGCAAGAGATCCAAGGATCTATGAACTGAACCTTGTCTGAGCATACTACAACTGGTTCTACATCTCATGTGGTTACTGTTTCTTCTTCAGAGGTAAGGCTGCTGTACCAGGTAAGCTGCCTACTCATTATCTTCAGATCTAAGATCTTATTTTTACTTCAGTACTGTTTGATCTATTTAGTTTTGTGCAGTAATTCTAGATCTGAAGCTATATATTGATTTTACATCTGCCTCTATAGTTGGTCTACTGTTTATCATCAGATTGGTCTTAGATCTGCAGATCTGTGCAAAATGTTTTGAGTTTCCGTCTTACTCTGATCTGCTTACTGTCAAATTAGTAGAGTTCTTGTTAACCATTGAATAGTAGATCTGTGATCATCAGATCTAACTTTTACTGAGTTTATTACTGTCTCACTTTAGATTTTTCAGATCTGAATGCTAGTTAAAGTATTTGAGTTTATTGAATCTTAGATCTAGTTGTTTTATTCATTGAAATTAAAAAGATACTACTGTTCTGCTCTATTGCCCTAAATCTAGCACCTCCTTTATAAACTAAGAAGAAGGGAAGGTACAATGAATTTGGATGCATGCACAACATCGCCTTAATTGAGCAGTCCTACTATCCATACATAGATTTTTGGAAGGTTTCAACAAATATGCTTTGACACCATGTCAAAAATCAGACCATGTTGAGCAGATCATGCACTCTATAATCTAACCTAAAACTATTGCTAAAAATGAAAAGCCAATCAAAACTTCTGCTAGAGTACTTTAACCTACAAATGCATACTGCTGATAATTAAAACAATGAACATGTTAATCGGAACACTCAAAACAACATCACTGGTTTTCTATTAAATCTGAAAACAGAACGCTAAAGCTACAACTCAAAACTCAAACTCTCGAACCATAAAGTGGTGTGCCATGCTTCTCCTTTATAGACTAGGAAGAAGGGCAGGTACTCTCGAAAACAAGAAGTAAGCAAATACAATGGAACCTGTACAAATAGCAAGCTCCTCTCAAGCTTTGCTAGAAGGTTCCAAGAAGGATGAGTCCAAACAAGTGCGCCCCCTTCCTTTGTTGCCTCTTTCACTGAATTGATGCGCCCTTGATATTCTCTTGGCTGTTTGAGAAATCCTTGCATGCAAATCTTTGTTTATATGCTGTCCCAAACCTCCACCAATCAGATTTGCAAAAGCTCAAAAACTGCTAGTACCTGCTAAGCTTGCGCCCTCCTCCAAGAGTCCACCCTCCACCAAGCAAGAACCCTCACCACAAAATAAATAGGCCCTAAGCCTCCTTGCGCCCTCCATGAAAGATGGTGCCCAAGCTCTCCTCTTCCAATGCTTCCATTCTCATCCTCTTGCTCCTCTCCATACTCTCCAAGTGAACAAATGAAGGAATGAGCCTCCTTTTGCCCTATGCGCCCCTCTTAAGGAATCATAAGGAAACCTAAAAGATCAATGGCTAGGATCACTCCAAGCCATATCTAATCCATGGTTGAGATCTCTCAAAAATAATCTCAACTCAAAACTTACTTTGGGTTAAGTTTTCATAGTTCACTTAATGTCCCCCAATTCACCCACAAAGTGAATTAATAGTCACTTTTCACTCAAGTGACAAATTTCACCCTTTTGACTTAGGAAAATGTCAAAGTGAAATTAGACATAAAGTATAAGGCACAATAGGTCAAATATTTCCCTCTTGTGGTTAGAGACCCACAACCACAAGGGGACCACTTCCCAAGGTACACCAAAACTCAACAGAAGATCCACCTTACATCCTTGCAGTTGTAGCTCCAAACTTGCGCCATACTTGAGAGAGTGAGTGAGGTGAGGTGGTACAAATGGGCTAGATCATCTCTTATTTATAGTGGTTCTTGTCACTTGTCTGGGTCGACTTCTCCTTTTAGAGGCTAATACTTTAATATTAATTATTTTACTGAGCTGACTTATCTTCTAGGGTTTTTACACATGTGTTTAGGGTTTCTCTTGCTTCCAGAATATTCTATTCTAGCCAAAGGTTACACATGGAGGTTAATACTGTTAGAATATAGAAGATTGTGCTCGTTTTACCATTGACGATACCCTCGTCACCAACCACAGGCCGAAGCCACCCTCTGAGCACCTTGACCTTGACAGAGAAGAGAATCCTGGTAGCAATCCAATAGCCAAGAGAGGCTAATGCACCAAGCAAATAGAACCCAAGTTGATCAGATAATCCCACCTAGAGGCTAGCGCACACCTTCCTAGAAACTTGCGCACAAGTTGCAACTGCACCTGCGTAGATCCAGTTCTCTCTGCAACTGCTGAGATGTGAATAATGAAAACTGGCGCCCTGTATTTATAGTAGT
>ML776819.1:1514641-1525339 GCA_009831015.1 Picea engelmannii
GCGAAACTTTAGACACTGTCTAGCATGGTCATTTACATCAATCCTAAACAAAGGTTACCAAAGGACGAAACCATTAAGACGCCTTTCACCACTCTGGAGGAAATTATTGTATGTGAGGAGGGAAAAACTCAAGGGAAGTCAACCAGGCCCGGAAGCCCGGCTAACAACCTGAGGATAAAAACCTTCGGTGAAAGGAACTCCCTTAATGGAAACATCCCCGGTACCTGACCTAACTATGATCCATGCAGACTCATTACATTCTTAACCCACGCAGGGGTGCGGAAATTTCGTTTACAAAATTTTAGTGCTGGAACATCAGACACCAAGTAGAACCAACATTGTCTTCGACATAGATGTATACTTCATGGTACATGAGTTGACCCCTAGCTGAATAGGCGGTCAACAGGACCCTTGTATGCCCGATGACAAATTTGATGAGTTTCTTCCCTCTCTTGCACAAGTCATTAATCCATCCATAGTCTTTATGCTTGACAATATCATGCATCAAAAGGTTCAATGTGTATACCAAACACTGAGACCAAAAGATGTGAGGATGCACTTACTCAATGATTTTTCCTACTCCCTTACAATTTGCTGCATTATCAGTGACTACTTGAATCACATTAGAAGAGCCAACATCATTAATGGTTTTCAGTAGGAGATATAAAATGTTTTGAGCAAATGAAGTGATTGATGAGGAGTCTTGCACTATAAGAAACACTGCACCACTAGCCGAAACACCAAGAACATTTATCAAATGTTGGTTTTTAACATTTGTCCAATTGTTAGATACAATGGATACCCCAATATCCATCCCCACTCATTTGTAAACCGTGTTAGATCTCTTTGGATTTTTTCTCTTTCCTTCTCTAGTAACACAGTTCTAGCTTTCTCATACTTGAGGCCCTTGTATCCTTTGGGGGTTTTGTTGATGGCCTGAAACATATCATGCCAATAGGGGGAACGAAGAACATTGAGTGGTATGCCACATGCATAGAGCAACTACATCAATTTTGCATCCACCTCATCCTTACCACCAATATCAAGGAAATATGCTATTATTCTTCTAGATCCACCCCTTGCATGCCTTGGGATTCCATTGGCATGAAGGGATGGAGATGTGTTGCCACCAAATCTAGATGATGTGTCAGATTGAACCATTTGTTTTTCACCATGCATTCTTTGTGCAACTTCCTCCATCTTGATGTATTTTTGTTTATCTTCCTTTGACACCTTAGGGAAAATTGAGATCCCAATGGCCCCCTTATTATCATCACTCTCCAATACGCCACAAAGATGCCTCCTCACATGGGTATATGAACTGGTATAAGGTTTTCCTCAATGACAATCATGTTTAGATAAAAATTTAGTGGTTCTAACCCCTTCCCTTTCTCAAGTTTTGTCACAAACTTCCACAAGGGTGTTAATGAAATTTTTCCACCTTCATCCCTTCCAAACCTTCATCATCTTCATATAATGGGTCACTATGAGAATGACCACTGTCCTCTTATTCCCTCTCATGCCTATTCCCTATCAACACCATGAGAATAAAAAGCGGAAGCATAAACTACAAGATCATTTTCCTCAAATCTTAGATGAACAACCTGCAATGAAATGAGGGAGAAGAAGGAATGGGATAGAGTAGGAGAAGAGGAAAAATCCACAAACAAACAACACAAGGTTATACAAAAAAATACAAAGAATGGGCTTTGGGCTTACCTCTTTAGCTCTCTAACTATTTGCAGCAGTAGATGGCAGCCTTCGTTCCCTCCTCCAAGCTCTCACAAATTTACCTTCCTCAAAAATCAGCAAGAAGACTAAGCTGCCCACTCCAAGCTCAAGAACATAAAGATGAATGTAATGAGGAAAATAGTGAGGGAGAAGTGCTTTTGTTTCTCCCTTGAGTTTGCCCTAAACCCTAAACCTCCCCTAGGTCCCACCTTCAAGAGAAAAATTAAAAAAATCTCATTTTTTTCCTTTTCTGTGGGAGTGCCTAGGTGAGCTAGGGAGCATGAGGGGAGCATCTAGGGAGTGCCTAGACAGCACACTCTCGGGTCTGGGAGCGTCTAAGGGAGGACCATGCTCTCGACAGTGAAAGGGAGTGTACCAAAGAGTCCTGGAGCATGCTCCTGATTTTAAGGAGTGCACTCCCCGCACATTCCTACTCGGAGCGTGGTTTGGGGGGGAGTGGCACCTGGGAGGAAGCTCTCTGTAACCCCGGCTTGATCACATTCCACATACTCCTGCTTATCCGTCGGATCATCCATTTGTCCCCAAACATGAACCCAATGATTTCCAATGCTTGCTTTAGGCATATGTGGCTGTTGAGGAAATATGATAATCCATCTCTTTGTGCTTGACATGACACATGCTTTTTTTCTTTTAATGTAGGATTGTGATTTTGCATCGACTTTCAAGTTAACATTGTTCAAGGTGCATGCAGGCATATGAACAAAGTGCAAGCTTTTTACATAAAGAAAATAGTTCTGTCCTCCATGCTGGATTGAGTCGGCCTAAGCTTTCAGTTCAAATACCTCCAAGATCCATGAATAATGGCAGTACCAGTTCTCTTAAACCAAACCTACCACCAACACCGAGTTCATTGAAGAATAAAACTCCTGTTAGAGGTTTTCCACCTCGGCCAAGCTTCAAGAACAGGGCATCTACTTCAGAGGGTGAAAAGACTGTTTTGCTGATACATGGTGCATCATCAAAATCAGTGCCATCTCCGGGAACAGAGGCCAAACTGTCTGCTTTAAGATCATATTCATTGAAGAAGGTACTGGCAGCCTTTTCTGGGAACCGGAGTTCATCACTGCCAGTGACTCCCATTGCAAAATTGTCTCCTTCAACTTCTGAATCTCCTTATGGAGTAGAAGCCGTGGACCAGTCTTCTTTGATTGTAAGTGTTCACTCCTTTTTATTTTCTTTATCCTCTGTTTGCTGATCTTCTTTATAAGATTGGAGTTCGAGTTGGATAGGAATGGCAAAGAGATAATTAACATAAAACTTATGTTGCAAATATTAATGTTTCTTTTTGAATATTCAAATATGCTGAAATGCTTCTAGTGTAGCTTCAAATAAAATGTTGAATGCAATCAATAAGCTTGAATTTGGCTTCTGGATATAATATGATAAGCTACGATTGTGTTTTAATTTTTAAGAGCTTAAAACTCTGCTTTAAACAAAATTGATAAACTTGAATTTGCTTCCACAACCAGAAAGATGGAATTCTACATGAATTCATTACCAGCCTTAGTTTGGGCATGTAGCATTTAGCCTAGGTGCATATGTGGTGCATTAATTTGATATATGATACTGTCTGGACTCTGAAGTTCATCATCGGCCTTAGTTCATGTATTGATTGCTGTCTCATTTTGATAGAGTACAACACTTTTAAGGTCTTGTAGATTGTCTGGACTCGGAATGCACTTTTATTTTTTGAATTCTGGCTTTGGTGCTTTTGTATGCTTGCTCAGATATTGTACTATGCTCTCCATATGCTCTTACGAACAGTTTAGTAGAAGAGCGTAACAAAAATAAATTCAATTCAACATATACCAAAACTATGCCATGCATACATTCTGATTACAGAATAAACTTAAATCAACATACCAAACTATGCCATGTACACATATGATGATAGGATCAAGGGACGAGACAATAATTAACTCAATCTATATTGGATTTTATAATGGCAGATAAAACCAGAGTTCTTGAAGGGAAGGTTCCTCAAGTTTGGAATCACAACCTAAATTTGGAGAGTTGAAGTTAAAATTAAGAATACCATTTTCTAAAATCCTTGATTGTTTCTTACTTAAGTCATTTATGAAAAAAGAAAATCCAAACGTGCAAGCTCAGTTGCTTCTACCATTTCTGTGGCATTTTCATTCCATTTTATGTTTAAATTCAAATCAAACCCTAAAATCTTATTATCCAAGCTTAACAATAATCTACTTATGGCTTCAATACAGAACAACGACCTTTGTGACTCCGGAATTTTTTTAGCTTATAACTCTTGGAAAACAATTGATTATAACTAAAGGATTTTGCAGTGTATAACTTTCAGAGGATTTGTAAACAGATTTGCCCGTTGTGGAACCGAGTTTTCAGTTTGACAATTTTTTTTTCAGTAAAACAGAGTTTCAGTTTGCAGAGGGTTTGAAAACAAAGAGGAATCACATCAGAAAAACAGAATGCAAATCACTGTCACTTCTTATATTTTAAGAAATTTGTGCTCTGAGAATTTTACACCAAAAATTGGTGTACCTTCTCCAGTTTCCAATGCTGCTGGGTTGAATTGATCTCTGCAATGTTCCTAATACTGCTGTCACTGTCACTTCTTATATTTTAAGAAATTTGTGCTCTGAGAATTTTATACCAAAAATTGGTGTACCTTCTCCAGTTTCCAATGCTGTTGGGTTGAATTGATCTCTGCAATGTTCCTAACACTGCTGAGTTGTATTGACCTATGCAATTAATGCTGTATATGTGTGTGCTAGCCATGAGCAATTTGAGGAATTACTGGCTGCATGTCTTCTCAGGTCAGGGTTTCTGTCAGCCTCTTGTTCATATCCTTCTACTGGTCTCTTATTTCAATATACCTAGTACTGTTTCCTTTACCAGTCAGCTGTAGTGAGCATGGGGTCGCAGGTTACCACCAGGTCTTTATTCTTTGATTGTAGTCTCTGCCTTATGGTCTAATGCTGCCATGATTCTTCTTATGCTGCTGCAGGTTGTCTTACTTAGGCAGTCACCATTCAGGACTTTAGATACACTTAGGAGAGGATCCGATTGGATGATGCCACCAGACTCTTGAGCCACTGATTGCTTATTAAAGCTTGGCCCTTTCTTTTTTAATTATTCGATCCTTAAACTTGACATGCCTCCTCTTTTGCGACTTAATCAAATTGCTTTTCCTTTTGTATATGTCTCTTCCTCCAAACATGTGTCAAGTTTTGACTTGACACGATTCTCTGTAAATGCTCAATTCCATGTTCGGTGGTGTGGCTCTGATACCATGTTAACCTAAAGTATGTAGAATATGTAAAGAGATGAATGAGACAGAAAGAGAGATATTGTATTATATCATTGTGCTTAGAAATGACGTACAAGGGTGTTGTATATATATATCAATCAAGTACTGTTATACTCATTAGGAACCCCTCAGGGCCTCATCTAATTTCATTAACATTAACTTAAATGTCATTTATTATCTAAGTTGCATGATATGGGGAAACGAGTAGATGCTGGAAACATGACCCCCAAATTTTTTGGAAATAGGGAAATGCGACATTATTTGTGTGTGTGTGTAATGTGCTATTTTATAAATAGCACATATATTGAAACTTTTAAAGAAAGCATTATGAACAAATGAGCAAGAACATTGAAATTACAGTGCAGGCATATTAAGCATGGGACAGCAAGCTACAGGAGGTTTATGACGGACAACTAAGCCAATGACAGATGGGTATAGGAGGGTGAAAGTTCGCTTGGAGAATTTTTGAGAAGGCATATTAAAGACGAGTTACACTATCCAACATGGGGCAACAATCTACAGGAGGTTTATGACAGACAAATAAGCAAGTGGCAGATGGGTACAGGAGGGCAAAAGTTTGTTGGGAGAATTTTTGAGAAGGCATTTTAAAGATGAGTTACACATACCAGCATGGGACAACAAGCTACAGGAGGTTTATGATAGACAAATAAGCCAGTGACAGATGGGTATAGAAGGGAAAAAGTTCGCTTGGAAAACTTATCCACATTCCTTCAAAAATTCTCCAAGCAAAGTTTTTCCCTCCTGTATCCATCTGTCACTGGCTTATTTGTCTGTCATAAACCTCCTGTAGCTTGCTGTCCTGTGCTGGTTAGTGTAACTCATCTTTAATATGCTTCCACTGCTTGTCTTTAATTAGCCTTGAATTATGGTTTGCATTAGCCAAGGTTGGTCTGCGTATACAAATCTGGTAAAAATTGCCCAAAGAAAATCATGAAATGCGTCGTACATGTATGGAAAAGTGACGTGGTGTTTCATCTAGTGTTTCCAAATCAGGAAATGTGTTTACGTATGCTTTTGTACATTTCCAAGTTGTACGATACATGTTTCCACATTTCCCTGTGTTGCCGCCTAATCAACACCTCGGGTTATGTGGAAGAAAACTTCAATCCATTGGGTGTGGTTTTGGGGGCAAGTCTCGAGTCGAGGTGCTGTCACCTGATTCTCGACTCCTCTGTCTAGGCTAACTGCTATTGAAGCCAAGAGGGGTAGTCCCTAAAAAAGAATCTAAGGCTTAACTAACTAAGCACAATTATTGTTCTAGGAGTTAAATGAAAGCAAGAACAAATACAACTACTCTAACTGTCAATTTTGGAGCAACTATTAAGTTTCTTTTCAATTTACTAGATAACATTAGCATAGGTAGGATCACTGAGAAAGACACAATCACAAGATACACAGTATTTATCCTGGGAAACCCTCATGGGGGAGAAAACCCAGCAAAAACTTCCTTAATATAGATAGCCAATACAATGCCAAGACAATAAACTAAAACACTAGAGAATATCCAACACTGAGCAATGCGCCTCTCTCTTCCTTCTTCTCCCAACTGCAGCTATCTCCAAACTTGCGCACTTGTTGAGTGGAATGAGTGAGTGAGTGAATGAGGCATTAGCCTCTCTTATTTATATTAGCTAGCAGGCTAGGGAGGTGTCTCTTCATTGGGCAGGGCTGACTTCTTCACTTAGTGGTTAAAACCACTTTAATTAGGCCTGGGGCCGACTTCTTAATTTGCATGATATAATTAGGGTTTGACCAATCCACAAAAGGGGATTTGGTCATATACAAAGCCCGACATGATCAATCCACAAAAGGGGATTGATCTAATTAATAATGACCCAATAATAAATAGAATACTCTTTGCATTTACAATATTTCAACACTAACAACATATATGACACATAAATGGAATTGCTTATGCTAGAGATATAAAGCATATAAAGTACTTGCACACAAATGATATAATTTGAAAGCAGATATAAATGCTTGAAAGTAAATGATAAGCAATATAGAGACCAGTGCCAATAATGTAAAAGTGGCTGCAAGCTATATGTGAAATGCTGTTGTAGGAACAAATTGCAAGTGCTCTTGGTAAATTTTATTATTAAGGGGTTTTTTCTTGAATTAGTGGGTTTATTTCGTGAAGTGGCTTGATAATTGCAAGACCACTTTGTGATTGCCCAAATGTAAGTGTGAAACAGAAAGTAAATCTACTCTAATATTTGGCCCTTTAACAGTGATCCCCTAAAGGGTACAAGCGAGATTGCAAGGAGTTCCAACAGGGAGAGAACAGATCTCAATGAGTATCCCCTTGAATTCACAAGTCAATCTGCAAGTATGGTTCCTTTTTTAGCAATAACCGATAAAAGATTGTCCTAGTTAAAACTACTCCACACTGACTAGTTCCCGTTCTGAATGAAACCCAAGATTGAGCAAAGCTCGCGAGGGCCAATAGCATACTAGGGCTGCTGAGGGGAAGGTTAATTTGCCAAATTGAAATTGCAAAATATAAAATCTAAGCTAATTTAAACTAGAAAATGAAATCTATCTAATGTTTTGCGGTGCGTGGGTTTATTAATTATTTTAGATTAGTTTTAAGCTTGCGAAAAAGAAAAGTAAACAAGTTACAAGAGACAAAAAACCACACCACAAATGAGATAGTTCCCCCACCCCATGGGGGATTGCAGGACTAGTGGGTTATCCCACTTCTTTCTTTTATTTTTGTTACAATGATTTTTTGGAAGAAAGTTTGTGGTCCTTTATACTTGAGGTCACAAACTTACAAAGTTGAAGGAAGAATGAGTTTGGAAGATAGTTAGGTGCCTCAGATGGTCCCAGATGCTCCGGTTCCTTGAAAACGGACAACGTTTCCCCTTGGCTGCTCGCAAACCTGCAAAAATCAACAAGCTATTGGGGGCAAAAGATGCTCAAAATTGCTTTGAAAGATCTTGCAAAATTATGTTAGAATTGTACAAAAATTTCTCTAAGTAAATGATGAATAAAAAGTGAGTAAGCTAACTTAGATTAAGCAAAATCTAACTAGTCTAAATGGATTTTGTTCACTGTTTCGACAGCGAACAGTAAACCCTTAGATTAGTTACAAAAATGAAATTTAAAATACAAAATTTTGAAAGATTTATCTTTTAGAAAGGAATAAAAAGATAACCATTCGTAGACTAGACTTACTAAGGATTTAGAAGTGATAAACAATGTCTAGATCTAACTTAACCTTGCATGCAGGCTAAAAATATTTAAGGTTTAGATGATAACATAAATCTAGCTATTGCATGCATGAAATACTAACCAAAAGAATTTTAACTTTGTTCAGAAAGAGATAGAAAGAAGGAGCTTGTGGAATGTTGATGATTGCAACGTTGTGTGACATTCTCTAGGATATGTTCTCCTCTGTGGCTGAGTTGAGTCGACCTGTGAGAGAGCCCAGTGTTGGGTATGCCCATGTGATGGGGTGCATTGTTGTCCTCTGCGTGAGAGTTGAGTCGTCCTCCAGTGTTGGGTGTGCCCATGTGGTGGGTGTATTGTTCTCCTCTGTGTGAGAGTTGAGTCGATGTGCTACTCCAGATGATTCTTCTGTGGACTCAGTTGAGATAAAGATCTGTTGAGTATGATGTTCCTAGTGGTTGAACACTAGTGGACGTGTGGATCCCTTGCTATATTGTCTAAGTGTAAGATTTACTTGTAACCCTAATTGTGATGTAAAGGGTACAAGCCGGCCCCACCATATGTGAAAGATAATTAAGGATTATTGTAATAATTAATTATATTTCTGAGTTATAGAGGTCGGTCCTGTTGTGCCAACATGCACACCTATTGATGTGTCTGGTCTTGTATAAATAAAGGTGATTTCTCCATTGAGGAAACACACTCACATGTAATTTCGGAATTTCAGCAAGTGCATTTAAGGCTGAAGTGCACACTTCTCTTGGGCGCTAGTTTCAAGGTTGTAGAGCACTCTCTTGTGTGCATTAGGGTTTTATGGTTGGGGGATCTTTTCTTGAGAATATAGCAAAGAATTGTTGGGTTTCTTCCCTTGAGTAGAAGGGTTTCCCAGGATATTTCTTGTGTTCTTGTGCATGGTAATTCTTCTTGTGATCTTGGTTGTTGCAACACTTGTGTATGGTGTAGCTGCATTTGTTTATGGTTTAAGTACATGCTAAATGAAATAAACCTCATGCTTGAGCCTAACATAGTGAAAATTCAACATGGAATTCCTTTTGGGCTATGGAGTCCTCCAGTGAATAGTTGAGGGATTTTGTTCCTGAAGATCTTGGAGTAAGTGAGGGATTGAACTCAAATCGATCACCTCTCCAATTATGGGAACCTGTAAAACTTGCTCAATCTTGCAAAGAATTCGTTAGAAGAGGTGGTTCCTACATAAAAGACTCGGAAAGCATGTTAGTTCATCTGAAAAGACATGCAATTCAAAATCTTTAAATGTAAAAAGTCAGTAAAATCTAAGAAACAAGCTAGCTAAGTAGATCTTACCCTACTGTGTGATAACACACCTTCAAAGGTCTCTTTAAAGAAAATGCATGCAAAATTGAACTAAGCCAAGATTACCTCAAGTTAAAGCATAACATCAAGCATCCCCACCATTGACACCATTCACCATATGACCTCCAAAGTCTTTGTATTATTCCAATATCAAAATGATTACAACAATAGCATACAAGCTTTTCTTTAGTCTCCAAAATCTAACCTAGAAATGGAGAGAGAGCTCACATATATACACAAAGGGGGCATGGATCCCAATGAGCGAGGGTGTAATGTCCCTTTCCAAATAGGAGCTCCAGAGAGGAGGCTTAATGGTCTAAACTGCCCTGTTAGACTATAGCCAGGGCCAAAGAGGAGTAAACAGGGTTACTAGAGGTCACTCTAGTCATAGGTGTTATATTCGGAAAGTGACATTGAACTAAAAAGGGTTAAAAGCGCTTTTAAGTCATTATGAGCTAAAAATAGAAGTCAACAGTGAATTAGGGTTTCAATAGTGATTTAGGGTTTTGGAAGTCAACAGTGAATTAAGGTTTCAGCATGATTTAGGGTTTTGGAAAGCTATAAAGGAAGGGTCAATGACCTAATTCATCATTATGCAGATTATGACTTGTCATTGAGGAGAAGAGGCGCATCTCAGGAGAGATAGTTCAGTGTATTCCAGGAGGAAGACACCAGTTGGCTGATTTCGGTGTTGAAAGACACACCCTAGTCACCGGGAAGATCATCCAGGTCTTCCATCATTCTTCATTGATTCCACAGTGCTCCCATATTCCGGGTATTATCTTTTAGTTACTTATTTGTATTCTGGCTAAGATCCTTTTGCCTTTTGATCTAGCCGAGTGTTGTTATTTTATTCAGCCGCAGTTGCTTATTTGTATTCCGGCTAAGATCCTTTGTCTGTTGATCTAGTCGAGTATTGTCAGTTTATTCAACCGCATTTGGCCATTTTGTAATCCATAGAGATATCATAATACAACTTTGCAGTCGTTTGTCGCGTTTATTATTTGTATGATCATTTATATGCTGTAAACCTTTGATCCTACACACACATTAGCAGTGTTTCCTAGACTAGCCAAGTCAGGAACATTACAGTGGTATCAGAGCTTTAGTCCTGCCAGCCTGTGACTAAA
>ML776819.1:1578222-1589613 GCA_009831015.1 Picea engelmannii
CGAGCTCAATACCCTAGCGGCTATGCTTCCTTCCAGCGTTTAGACTGAATGAAGGAGGTGTGGGCCCATAACCTGTTAGAATATGAAAGATTGTGCTCGTTTTACCATTGAAAATACCCTTGTCACCCAACCATAGGCCGAAGCCACCCTCTGAGCACCTTGACCTTGACAGAGAAGAATATTGGTAGCAATCAATAGCTAGCCAAGTAAGGCTAATGCACTAGACAAGAAAAGTAACCAAAGCTGATCAGATAGTCCCACCCAGAAACTGGCGCAACACTCTTCCCCAGAAACTTGTGCACAAAACTGCCAACTGCAGTGCGCACAACTGGCTCTCTGCAATTCTGAGAATGTGAATAATGAGAACTGGCGCCCTGTATTTATAGTGGTTCTGACAGACTTACTGGGACTGACTTCTCCTTCTGGGTACTAATTAATTCATATTAATTATGTTTCTGTAGCCAACATCTCGTCTAGGGTTTCCTTTACTTCTTTGCTTCCTTCCGGAATATTCTAATCTCGTCATAGGTCACAATAGAGGTTCATACCTCCCGAAGCTACCATAATATTAACAAATATGAGCAGAAAATAAGTAAATAGAAGACTTAAATTAAAACAAAAGATTATATGGAATGGAATGTGTTGCCATCCTTATACACACTTGCAAATGTGAGCTAAATCCTGCTCATGTAGTGTGTCCTCAGAGGCACAATGCCTAGGTTCAAAGCCCACGCTATCACTTTGACTTGAACCTCTTCCGTCTAGGCTAACTCCTAGGGAAGCCAAGGGGGTAGACCCTAGGTACTAGATGAGATTTACGATTAAGTGTTCTAGGAGTTGATTTTAATTAGTTAAAAGGTTAAGGGAAATCTAGCCTAAGATGTCAATCAGCAAATGCAAGATGCAACTATCTCAGTATGAGAGTCAGACCTTTTCCTAGGGCAACTAAGACTAGTGCCTAAGATTGGGCAATGGGGTCAACTAAGTTAAGGGGATGTTCGTTACAAGATAATTACAAGTTACAAAGTATTACAACAAGATAGATACAACTAGACACAAAGAATATATCAGATACAAAGCTACCTTANACTGGATACAAGATATACAAAAGAATGCTTAAGATGTACAGATTAAGACTAAGCTAAATACAAGATATACAATATACTAACACGTTTACTCGCATGTGCAGGAATTAAAGATACTCAAGATAAAACAATCATCAACACATGAAGCCAAGCATGCTCACAATAGATAGAGTTCCGTTGGACTGCTTTTCAATGGCCAAGAGACGCAAAGCACTCAAGACCCAATCAAGAGAATGCCTCTAGGTGGATGCACACTTCTTGAAGGATCACACCACGAGATATAGGAACAAAATAGATGAAAGCTTGCAGATGTAAAGTAAGTTCCAGATGACAAAGATATAACCACTTAAATATTTATTCTACAACAGATAAATTAACTTGCATATGAATGTAGATTGAAAGACAGTGAGACCAGTGAGCTTGCAAGTGTGTAACTATATTGCTGATGTTGTAGATTGAAAATTAAATTAAGTGATTAAGTGTGAGATTGATTTTAACCCTATCTAGGTGTGAACCCAAAACTCTCCTCCCCCTATTACCAAGTGGTTGCTGGATGCTCAAGAAGTGAGGCAACGAGGCCTACCCTAGCTTCACAGGTCAACCCTAAGGCCGAGTACTCCGGAAAAATTTTCGTGGCTTTCCTCAAAACCCCAGTTTTTAAATGGCGAAGATGGCGAGCTATGGTGTCCTATTAAGTCTAATTAGTTTATTTTAGACCTATGAGCTAAATAATGCGAAGTGTGATTGAGTGCTTGAAGCTTGCTCAACAAAGGATTGCCACAACACTGAAACTGAAAGATAAGCAGGCTGATGCCTTTAAACGATGAATTTGCAAATTTAGTTCTTAAGTTGTTTGAATTATTGCATGTAAATGTAAGAACTAAAATGCTTGTGAAACTGAGATCTGAAAATGATGTAGGCTGAGGCCTTTTAAACAAATGGATTGCAAATTAAAATTTTAATTTCCGGAGAGGGCCTTGGGGACCCAAAACCATAATTAATGATTGAGTTCTTAGTTTATTAGATTGCACACATGAAGTGTAAGAATCGAAAGTGACTTGTAGAATCGTAAAAGATTGATTAATTGAGCCCTTTAAGATATCGATGTTTGCACACATGTGTTAAGATAAAACACTGCAACAGAAAATGACATGCATGCAAAGTAAATCACGAAAGCAAATATCAACTATGCCTCCACGGGCTCTAATCTAGCAATTAAGTGTGAGATCTATTTTAGATTATTTTTAGTTAAGCATGCATGTAGAAATCACGACTAATCTGGTTAAGCGTGCAAAGAAAAGACTGAAGGAAAGGAAAGCAAGCCGCTTGGGTACAACTCCTTCGGGCTTGCATTTACAGTATTTTAGAGTAGATCGTGAAGAAGAAAACGTTACCATTGTGAGAGGAGTTGTTGGAGGGTGTGTTGTGCATGTGATGTGGGCGACATGCCCTCTTGTCCTGGTAAGAACCTGCAAAAATCAGCAAGCTATTGCTTGCTGATTTGAGTTGCAACACACTCAAAAAGTTAATGAAATTTCTGTTTTTAGGCAGAAATTTCATGCATACAAAAACTAGAAAATTGTATTGATTAAGTGACTGATCTAAGTATGTTAGATACCAAAAACCGAATCTGAAAGTATGAGGAAGAGGGACAGAGAATGCTAGTGAAGTGTAATCGAAGATGAGGGTACATTCGTCCTTGAAGCTATCCCAACAACTTCATAGAGGTGATCTACAAAACTTAAACCAGAAGTGAGATGGAACAATAGATAATATCCTGCATGCATAGACAATACAACATAGTTTCTATTATATAAGCATGCACACAATATATAGATGGGCAACTACACTATTGCCCCACCTAGCCTAGTAAACTAATTTATTTGAGCAACTATTTACCAAAACACATAAAGATTCAGAATGATATCACCTCACAATGAGTGGCAAATCCAGACCAATCTTGAACGCCACAGTATCCTCCAAAGCAGTTTCTGTATTATTAAATGGGAAGAGGTTGTAGCATCAATGCTGCTACAACTCTTTAAGAACCAAAACCAATGAAGCAATGTGGAAGTAATTTGAGAGAGAGAGGGATGGGAAGAATTCGGTAGCATAACAATACTGTGAAGAATGAGCTTAAATGAGGGAGTGAGGGGTTTCTTATATAGCCTTGGGAGACCAAGAGACCCCTCTTGGATCTTTGACAAGTGTCAAACATCCAAGGGGAAAGAACTCAAGCTAAATAAGGCGTGTAGCTTTTAGGGTAGGGGCGAAAATGGTAAGTGAGGAAGAGGATGGATGACAAGGCAAAGAAAAGAGGGCATATTGGTCATGAGGAAGGGTTGCTTGCTTTGAAAGGAGTTGTTTCTAAGTCTATGTGAGACACTTCCCAAAAATAAACATGATGTTTCCCCTTCTACGTGAGATTCTTCCCATTTACCAAAAGAGAAAGCATGAATTCTAAAGAGGAAAGCGTGTGCATGAAGGGAAAGACGTGAGGTAAGGGATGGTACGTGGAAGGAGTGTGGATGGCACAAAGAAGCACACGCCCAGGAGGCACGTGAGAGGTGGAGGAAGGGAAATGGGGACCCACGCTTTTAATTAAGTGAAAGTCTACGTGAGTTAGTGAGTGAGGTAAGTTTATGTGAGAAAGGGGAAAACATGAGGTCCACGTGAAGGATGCGTGGGGTATGGGGTACGTAACCTTTAATGGGTACGTGAGCTAAGGTGAGGTGAATGAGGTGAGTGTGGGAGGGAGGTGTGTAAGGAGGAAAGGCGTTGAGTGAAAGGAGAAGGGACCCCACTTTTATTAAAGGGAGCTTCCAAAAGTTACGTGGGAGAGGGGGACGTGAGCTCATAAGGGGACATAATTAAAATGTGAGAAATAAATTAAAAGATGGTTTAAAAGGGTAGGAATGGGTAGGAAAGGTAGGTGGGGTCCCTCTCTTCATTATTTCCACTTACTTCATCTAATTTGGTCCACTATTACAAAATTTACATTTTTCCATGTTCTGGGTTTGGCAATTAAAATTGTCGTTTTCCAAAAAAACTCCTAAGCAGACAAAAAACCTAGCAAAACTTGTCCGACTGAGTTGAAACTTGGTCCATGGGTTTAGGGGGCCTCATTAGCTTTCTTTTGAGTACAAATACCCCTATCAAAAATCCCAGGACCTAAGTTTTACATTAATTACCCAGAATTAATTAATTAATTCAGAACCTTAAAAAAAACCTAGCTATACTTGACGGAATTCCGCGAAATTTCACGTGCTGTCTTACATGGTCATTTACAATATTCCTAAACACTAGCTACCTAGGAATGACTTCACTAGAACGCCTTTCACCACTTTGGAGGACTTTCTGGGTGGGAGTGAAAAACTCAAGGGAGATTAACCCGGCTAGTTAGGCCACATTAACCTCCTGAGGATAAAAAACACTCACTGAAAGGGACTCTCCTAATGAAGAAACCCTAAGGCAACTGATCTAACATGATCCATGTAGACCTATTACATTATAAACCCGCACAAGGGTGCGGAAATCCTGCTTACAAAACTGTGTGTTGGAGCAAAAATTGCCCTGTAGAACCAGAAAGTCTTCGACATGTTTGCATCTGTTGATGCATATCTTCATGGTACATGGAGTTGACCCCCTAGTTGAAGAGGCGGTCAACAGAATGAAGCCTTTGGAGTTTCTCCTCCAAGCTTTGACAACCTGCAAATCTGTAAACTCTTGCTACACAATGAGGTAAGAAGGTGAGATCTTTTAAAAGGCCTACAAAATACTTTGCAAACACTAATAAAAACAAATCACATAAACCTATAGCAATACTACTACAGATTTATCCCTAGCAAAATACTTGGTTAGGGTTCTTCAAGTAAAACAACGTGGAACAAAGATAAAAAAAATCTACAATGTTACCTTACCAAGAGAAAATACCATACAAGAGAACCAAGAATACACCAAGAGAACATCAAATAACACCAAGAGATCCTCCAAAGATTCACTTTATTACTACAAGAAAGGTTACCAAATGGCACCAAAAATCACAAGAGAAAATGGGAGAGAATGAGAGAGAGTGGGGAGAGATTTTGGCATAATAGAGTTGCTGTGAAAATTTGATGTCAAAATGAGGAGGGAGGGCTTCCTTTTATATGAGGGAGAGAGGAGAGACCCCTTTTGGATGAGTTACAAGTGTCACCCATCCAAGAGAGAGAGAACAAGTCAAAGAAGAGACACTTTTAGGGTTTTGGTAGTGAGTTAGGGTTTGAGGGGTAAGATGTGAAAGGGGAAAACCCCTTTTGACTTGTCATGGGGGGTTTTTCTAAGTGGATTTTTACTTTTCCAACTTATGAAATACAATAGAAAACATTTCCCCACTTCTTTTCTTGACTTTAGACACTTTTACAATTTTTGGCTTTTTACCTTAGCCAATTATTTGCTGATTTTTGACTGACTTGGACTCCTCATGGACAATGACCTAACAAAACTTGTCCAATTGAGCTGAAACTTGGTCCAAGGGTTTAGGGGTCATAAGCCATTTGATTTGAGTACTCACACCCTTATACAAAATCCACAAGGACCAAATTTTTACATTTTTTTATCAAAAATAATTAAAATTTCCAATTTACGGAAAATTTTAATTATTAAAAAATCCTATCAAAACCTAACGATATTCCACAAGACTCTAGGAGATGTCTAGCATGGTCATTTACAACATCTTTAAACCTTAGTCACCCATTGGGCTCGATCATTAAAACACCCTTCACCACTTTGGAGGATTATTGAGTGAAAAACTCAAGGGTAATTAAATTGTTGAAAATCAAGATTAATTACCTGAAGAAAAAAAACACTCATTGAAATGACTTCCCTAATGATAAAGTCCTAGGCAACTAAATAAAAATTGACTCATCCTAACATATTACGAAATTATCCCACGCAGGGGAGAAAACATTCCATGTACATAGAAAGAAGTGCTGGGGGGGGAATTTCCCTGCTGGGCCATAAGTCTTCAAACTTGTTGCACCACAAGGTACATATCCTCATGGTACATGACGTTGACACCTAGTTGAAATAGGTGGTCAACAGGGTCAAGGCAAAAGAGTTCAACAATCAACACCACCAACATCAAGTTACATAGAGGACTTGGTGCTCTTGATTAAATGCTAGTTCCATACCCTCGTACATGATAGAATCCAACGGAAATGTTGCAATCCTGCCAATCTTGAAATCCTGAAAACTGTTAATTCTGTTGAATTTTGAATGGGACCTAAAATTCTACTTTCTCCAAATGAAGTCCAATGAGGTTGGAACCACTCTCAAACATCTTGAAACAATTAATGGTAATGTTAAAAATTTAAGTAAAAGGATGAAAATTTAATTACTAGGTTTGAGTAGGCCCTAGGGTTAGTTAGTAGGCCCCCCTCTATTAAACAATTCAATTTTTTTTTTTTTAAATTGAAATTTGCGGGTCCTAGATGCGTCGTACGAAACCAATAAAAAATAAGGTAGTCAATTTGATTGGTTTTGCCCCAAAACTGATTAGATTGACCGGTTCTAACGATTCTTAATGGTTCTGATAACGCTACCTTGAACCTTGCATTTAGTTTTAAAAACTCTCTTCCTTTGTTCAGGTTCTTTCATAGACTTCTCTACAGGTTTGATTAAGACCCTTCTGAACATAAGGTTTTCACCCTCTTCATGCTAAAGTACTACAACATTGTCTCACACAGTTGATGCCTCACCTGCCTGTGTGGCATGAGTCCTGTCTTCATTCCTTTTTCCTAGACTGTGCTTCTCTGGGAATTCAGATGCTTTGTGCCCTTCTACTCCACATCTGTAGCATTATGACTACTGGATGCTTTATTATCTCTCCCTTCACTAGAATGCCCTCTTTCAACCTTCTTTCTTCCTCTACCTCTAAGATTCTTTCTTTTGCAATTCTGCTGCCTCTTCCTATTCAACTGTTCCTCTGCCTTTAAAGCAATTTGATATGCTTCATCTACAGTTTGGAAACAATGGGTACTCATCTCATCTTGAATCTGTAATTTCAATCCATTCACATATCTTGATACCCTTTGATACTCCAGTTCTTTAAGTCCCAATCTGAGTGGAAGTTTGAAAAATTCTTCCATATACTCCCGAACAAAGGTCTCCTTTTGTTTCAAATTTTGTGCTTGTTTGTACAAACTTTGCTGGTAATCAACATGCAAGAAATTATGCTTGATCTTACTCTCCTTTTTCTTCCAGGTCTTTATCTTCTCCTACTTCTTGTCTACTCTGTCTTTGTGCACAACATCCCACTAAAGTGCAACATGCCCTTTCAACTTCGTTATTGCAAAATGAACTCTATTGGGGTCTTGGCCATTCTCATACTTAAAGTATCTCTCGTGTTTTCCTATCCAATCTACGAGAGTCTTGGCTTTAAGACTGACATCATAGAAAGAAACTTCCACCCTTGCATTACCTCTATGCTTCAGAAATGAGATCAAACGTTCGATTGAGTCTCTTTCATCAACATTTCTTTCTTCCTCCATCTCATCTTTTGATTCTGAATCTGCTATGGCTCCAACATTTCCAATTTGTCTATTCTCTAATTCTTCAATTCTCCTTCTCAATTCCTCCAATTCCTAGTTCCTCACACCTCCTCAACCTGCTCCTCTTCGTAGCAACATCCTTAGGAGTCTTCTTGTAGTCCTCAACTAGACTACCATTCACAAGCCTTTCTTTTTGCATTGCCTCCTGTTAAGTTTAATGCTGTTATTAGGTTATTTTCATTTTACTCAATGCATTTCCAAAACAACAACATAAAGAGGATCACTGAATGAAACACAATCACAAGGTACACAACATTTATCCTGGGAAACCCTAATGGGGGAAAACCCCAGCAAAAACTTCCTCAATAATAGATTGCCAATACAATGCCAAGACTAAGATCAAATCACCAAGAATAAACTAGGACTGAGCATGCGCCTCTCTTCTCCTTCCTCTTGCAACTGCAACTTCCTTCAAAAGATGCGCACTAGAAGTGTGAGTGAGTGAATGAGCAAGTGAGGCGCCATCCTCACTTATAAATACTTGTTGAGGAGGCACTAGGGTTATGTCTCTTCACTTAGTAGGGATGGCTTCTTCCAAGAGTCGTTAAAACCACTTTATAAACCCTAGGGGCCGACTTTACAAATACCACCATATAAATATGGTTTGACCAATCCACAAAAGAGGATTTGGTCTTTTATACAAGACCCGACATGATCAATCCACAAAAGGGGATTTGATCTATAAGATAATAACTCAAGAATATTCTTCGAAGTTGTAATATTTCAACACTCCCCCTTAACAAGAAGGGTATTCTACTGACATAACCCAATACAACATCATCAGGAGAGAGAGAGGGCAACATCATCATCAACATCTGGAACACTGATTGGCATATCTACCAATCATCGAAAGTTTTTCTCATCATCAATATCATCATCGTTCACAGCATGGAGCTGGAGTAGCATCATCATCTGAAACATCAACATTAATTAGCATAACGCTAAAGCAATAATATCACCAACCCGAAGCTGGTACACCATCATCAACAACATGAGGCTAAAACAAAAACATCATTAGCACGAGGCTAAGACAACAACATCAACATCATATGGCAATAGAATGAGGCAGATGCAACAACAACATTTTTGTGGTACTCTAACAGACCATCCTTACCAGACCTTCGGGATCTGCCCAGGAATCATAAGATTCCCTAGGATATAAAATCCTAACAAGCTACCATGTGGTACTCTGACAGACCGTCCTCACTGGACCTTCGGGATTTGACTAGGAATCATAAGATTCCTTAGGATATAAAATCCTAACGGAGCTACCACTACTAACCACAACTGGCATATACATGCACAGGTACTTTGAAAGACCATCCTTACCGGACCTTTGGGATCTGCCCAGGGATGATCAATCCCCTAGGATATAAAATCCTAACGGAGCTACCCGCTGTTGGTTAGGATACCATAGTATCATCAACATCACTCCCCCTTTCGAGGAAAGTCCTTTCGGACAACACCAAGCTTGTCTCGGAAGGTCCTTTCGGACAACACCAAGCTTGTCTCAGAAGTACTCAAACTTCACATGAGACAGAGGATTGGTCAACACATCTGCAACTTGCTCATCTGTGCCAACATATTGGAGCTTTACAACTCCCCTCTGCACCATATCACTAATGTAGTGATACTAATCTCTATGTGCTTCGACTTATCATGGAACACTGGGTTCTCTGTCATCTTTATACAACTCTGGTTATCACATAGAATCACGGTGGCTTCCATCTCCAGGTCGAACAAACCTGTGAACAACTTCCGAAGCCATATGGCTTCACAATTGGCGGAACATGTTGCAATGTATTCCGCATCTGCCGTGCTGAGAGCAATACTGGATTGCTTCTTGCTTTGCCATGAAGTCATGGTTGACCCCAGACTGAAACAACATCCTGAAGTGCTCTTTCTATCAAAAGCACTTCCAACCCAATCTGAATTAGTATAACCATACAGTCTGAAGTCATAATCCCCAATATAACAGAGACCATAATCCAACGTACCCATAAGGTATCTCATCACATGCTTTGCAGCTACAAGGTTAACACGTCTGGGCTCTACCAGATACTGACTCAAGGTGTTCACAACAAAGTATATATCTGGCCTGGTATTCGTCAGATACATCAACGAACCAATAATCTGTCTGCACAAAGTAGCATCAACCAACTCTAACGAAGTATCAACAAGGAGCTTCAAGTTTGTTTCCATGGGTGTGTTCATGGCTTTACACTCCAACATGTCAAATCTTTTCAGTATTTCAACTGCATACTTCCCTTGGTTAAGGAAGACCTTCTCTAGACTCTACCAAACTTCAAGACCTAAGAAATAATGCATCAGGTCTAGGTCTTTCATCTCAAACTCTGCAACGAGCTTCTTCTTACAATCTGTGATGAGATTTTCTTCTCCTGTTAAGAATAAGTCATCCACATACAATAGCAATATAACTGACTCATCATTCGTAACCTTGAAGTAAAGGTTAGAATCACCTTTACTCTTGGTAAAGCCCAAGCTCGTCAGAAAACTATCAATTCTGCCATACCAAGCTGGCAAGCTCTAGGAGCTTGCTTGAACCTGTACAGAGCTTTCTTCAACCTGCAGACATGAGTCTTTTTATCTTCAACTTCAAACCCTTGTGGTTGTTCTATATACACTTCTTCTTCAATAACACCATTTAAGAAGGTTGTTTTCACATCCATCTGGTGTAAATTCCACTTCATTTTGGCTGCAAGAGCTATGATGGTTCTGATAGAAGTGTATCTGGCTACAGGAGCAAATGTCTCTTCATAATCAATACCTTCCTTTTGAGAAAAACCACGAGCCACAAATCTTGCTTTGTGTTTTTCAATACTTTTGTCTGCTGCGTGTTTTATCTTGTATATCCACTTGGAAGATACCACATCTTTGTCCTTTGGTCTGGGAACTACTTCCCATACATCATTCTTTATAATGAACTGCTATTCTTCTGTCATGGAATCCACCCATTCTTTCTTCTGAATGGATTCTTCAAAGCAAGTAGGTTCCTTTTCTATGAGATCACACATCAAAGCCATATAACTGGAGAATGGCTTAGGTTTTTTTCTTTGTCTCATGGTTCCTTCTGGAGCACCATACTTCTCTGCATCTTGAATAAGTTCCCTTGCCCAAGATGGCTTTCTCTTGTGAGAGATCGTCATCTGGGGAGGTTCTTGAGATTCTAGCATATCATGATCTTCTGGAATCTCATCATCAGGGGTAACTATAACTTCCTTCACTGGTTCTGCAACTCTCGGAGCTACTTCTTCAAGATGACATTTCCTTGATCTTTTGAGTGTTGCATCTTCATCAAAGGTTACATCTTTGCTGATCTCAATATCATTGTAACCTGGTATGTAAATTTTGAAGGCCGTAGAGACCTCATAGTATCCAACAAATATTCCCTTCTTTCCTGAAGGATCCAACTTAGTTCTCCTTTCCTTCGGAATGTGTACAAACACTGAACAATCAAATATTTTGAGATGGCTTACTTCTGGCTTGTTTCCGGTGAACATTTCTTCGGGGGTTTTGAATCCAAGTGCACTATGGGATAATCTGTTTTGGACATGTTGACCGCTGGTTTAGCACAAAGGTCAACTCATTTCATGAAGACTATTCTATGTCAGAGACAGAGATGGTTCTACTGGGTGTTTTTAAACACCAGCACTTAAAATTTTGTAAACGGGATTTCCGCACCCCTGCGAGGGTAT